>JAZGTK010011304.1:0-15713 GCA_036877625.1 Ambastaia sidthimunki | reverse complement strand
TGTGTGTTAAATTATTCATGCCGCGAAGGCTGGTGGTGAGTGTGTAAATGAGCGGGGGGGTCTGGTGGATGACAGCGATGTCAGACTACCGATACCACCGATATAACATGACAAGCAGCTAACACACTCTGCTCTGAAGATTGCATGTGACCTGGGCAGAGAATTTCTCTGGTCACAGGAGAAATTCATGATTTTGAAGATTTGTGTGAGGATTTGTGCACATTACACACAGATATGACAACATAACTTCTGTTGCTGAGCATAGTGTGATTGTACAGAATTGCTTTTTTTCCTACATTATAAACACACACACAGAAACAGAAGAAGGCCACATACATGGGCATGCGCCACCATGTACACATACACATACGCATACACACAACACTCTTTTTTTCTCATACTTGCTGGGTCGTTCACGCCTGTTCCTGAATCAATACGAGCAATTCTTTGAGACTACAATGTTGCCATGGCAACCGAGCCACGGCACAAAAGCAGAAGGGTTCTGTGTGTATAGTGGGGGACAATAGCTTGTAGTATTTATACTGCCCAAGTCTGGAGATTTATAGCAGCTCCGTACACAAATATTAGATATACATCCAATCTCAGTCATGGCTGTACAAATGCACGTCAAAAAAAATTTCACCCACAAATAAAAATTGTTTTATTGTTTACTCATCCAAATCTGCATGTTTTTCTTCTGTGGAACACAAAAGCAGATGTTTGGAGAAAAACCCAGTGAGCTACTCCTTTAAGATACAGTATGTTCGCCTGGTACCCAGGTGTCACAATGCTACTTTGATTACACACTCTTTACATCCCTAACAGCAAGTCAAAATTTCCGTCACACCAGGATAGGAGCACACAATGTCACATTCATTTGCCAGAATAAGCCAGTTGCATGTATTCACCAGTTGCAAGTTATTTCTCACGACGAGTGAAAACACAAGCTGCCTTATGAAGTGCTGCTGAGAATGCCATCATACTGACTTACTAATATACAGGCATTTTGCCAGCTTGAACAAAACGGAGATTAAATTTATTGGTAAAAAAAGCAGATCTGATTAGCTGTTAGTGTGTGGTTGTCCTGATCAAGGGGTTATATCAGAAAGAGATAAATCACAAAGAGGAAATAGACCATGACATGTAACTGAATTTGTTGTGTGACAACAATTACTCTACAAAAAAGATTCAATAGCACAAACTTCACAAACTTAAATCTGAGTACTAGTGAGTAAATCTAGCTTTTTACTGAAGCAGTCAGGGAACTTGTAATGCAGATTTATTTTAAATTAGACTGACAGAACAGAGTCCAATTTGCATAAAAATTGTATTAAGTCGAATACTCCGATTGGAGTTTGTGATTTTTGTCAAAGCTTCTGCTTTCTGTGCTGCTTTACATAAAAGCAATAATGTCTGTAGATGTCTGGTAGACTACTGCTAACATAAAGATGACATTCAAAAACAGAGTATACCTGCCTGATGCATGGCCTGCCAATTATTCCATTACTCATTTATGAATTAATTATTTAATTAATTACTCAATTACTCCCTGTTCCAGGTTAACTGTTAACTGAGTGGCACACGTATTTGATCCGAGGTCAAATCTGACATATGTAGGGGATTAATACAATAAATTAAATTTATACAAAAAGTTGCTAACCAGCTAGAAGGAAACATTTTCAGAATTGAGAAAAACAAATTGGCTGGTGTTCTTTAAATGTTATCTCAAAATGATCACAAAACGTTTAATTATATTGAACCAGTTTATACTGGACAGTAATATTAGTATAATTTTTTAACGTTATATATCATATATCAAACATTTTATTCTTAAGTTACAGAATGTTACAGAATTAAAAAAAGTTTAACAGAATAACAATATTATAACCAAGCAATAACATACAACAAATAAAAAACTGGATGTTTTGACCATTTCTAGAACATTCAAAATAATATTTTTTACATTTTTGTTACTTAATGGAAACATTAGGGGAATGGTATTACAACTATTGACTGGGTAGCAGTTTATTCCATTCAACATGTTTCACACACAGTGCAGCTGCATGCAACCTGTGATTTTAGGTTGCTTGCTTGTGCCATAACAGGGAATGACAAAAATATCCTTCCAGCTATATCCACACTATATCAGAAAATGATAGACAGAGCATCCTTCTCTATTTTGAGCGTATATGTCAGGTTAAAGCTATTCATTAAAGTTGCATGCAGCTGAATTGGCTACAGAAGGAAGTAAACAGCAGGCTTAGGATCAGCTATGAGAGGTCCCAGTGCTGGTCTGAAGATTCTGAAGCCTTCACTCCCTCATTCTGGCTCAGTTTCTGGACTTTGAAGTGAGCCAGGACCCCAGCGCTGCTTTGATTCTTTGGTCTCTGACAGATAGAGCCAGAAGGCAGAAGTTTCACTATGTCTGGCAGAAAAATACAACCCTCATGCTAACCTCTGAGACTAGAAGGAGAGCTTGTCTCTCACACTCACACCTAATGCTGTCTTTGGCTATTTTGACAGTGTTGGGGAGGAACTAACTAAAAGTAGCAATGCTACTAATTTAGCAAGTAAATTTCTCAGTGGCTTGGCAGTAGCTCAGTTGTGTTTGGAATAGTGTGGCTCCAGGAACAAGCTATTTTTTTTCAACAAGTAGTGATGTAAAGTGAGTTTTATGCCATGTTGTAATGGGCAGTCTTACAACTGTATAAGCTATATAGTTATGGTCTATAATTAGACATCTTACCCTCATTTATATTGTAGAACATTTCTCAAATTCCAGCATTGGGTGGCCTTACATGTTTCTTTCAGTGAATTGATGTAGTGATTTTGTTTGTACTTTTTTATAGCAAAACTAATGTTTAGCCAAATATGAATGCTGTTTTTATGAATATTTTACTTGGTATATTTTATAAATGTTTTGCTAGGTATGAAAGTAAATTTTAAGTTTGATGCTATGAATTGAAATTGAGTTAAAAACGTGAGTTTTTATAGTAATATTTAAAATACATTACCCTATCAATTACCTTAATTTCTGTTAGCTACTAACTTGTGTTGTAGTTTACTTCTTTAAAAGAGTACCTAGACTGCAGTTTAACTGCTTAAACTAGCTTTTTCAGTTTAAACTAGCTTTTCAGTTGGCAAGCTGAAATAAAGTTTTCTCCAGCAGTTTCCCCAACACTGCATGTACAGTATTCTGTGTGGATTTCTGTTTTACAATGACTATTTAGACAATAAAGCACCAGAGTCACGCATTGTTTAAAACACACTAAATCTGAAAGACAATAACGATCATCCCCTAGGAATGGCCACCCTCCACTGACTGCCCATTTATAGAAACGCTTCAAAACAATCTAGTTAGGACTCACTTTAGCACTGAGCATATCTGAAAAGCAGAAAAAGAGGTGGAGGGGCTCTGCGGCCCCCAAGGTCCCCAAGGAGCCGCCCTGTAGAGGTGAGGTACTTTCGAAAGCCTGTAATGCCTTGATGTGGTTTGAGCTCCAGTGATTTGAGATTAGCTCCGCTGAGAAATATGAAATATGTGCTCAGAATTCTGATGCCAGTTCCGGAAGTCAATCAAATTGCCCAGCGTACTTTGACTCATGTAAGAAGACACAGTAACAGGGAGATTTGTATCAAATCTCTGTTTTTCCTAGTTTGTTTTTTTTTGGCTAATTAATAGGAATTTTTCTTATTTGAAAATATTTGGCAATATTGGATTATATTTTCAAATTAAAGGCCAAAGAAATGTTCCAGTTTCAGTGCAGTGATACCTGTATTTACAGCATTTACAATGGTAGTCTGTGGGCAAGACATTGGATGTGTTTTACCAGCAGAAATGTGAAACTTTTGTTAAAGCATTTTATTGATTATTCTAAATAATATATATATATATATATATATACACTGATGGGGTTGGTGAGCAATTTTAGCACACTAGTGTCTTGATACAAATAAAAATTATAGAAATTAAAATTTATATCATGAGTTATATTATTTTCTGTATAACAGGAGGAGAGGACTCAAGTAATATGTTAAATTTAAAACATATCCCAAACTTTTATTTCTTTACAATCAGAATTCAATAGAACAGGTTTGAACACCATTACATTCTAATTCCACTCAGTCCTTGTCTCTCTCTATCTATCTATCTATCTATCTATCTATCTCACCTCTCCTCTTCACCCATCCTGCTGGACTATTTGTCATTGTACTGTTTCTGTAGTGTGTGTGGCTTTAAATGACTCTCACCTGCACCGTCCATCTCCTCAGGGGTGCATCCTTTACACACACACACACACACACACACACTTCCTGTCGGGAGGCTGGCGGAAGGCCAGGGCTGAAATACTGTCATGCTTGACCGAACATGGCGACTCGCTGGGAAGGATCAGTGGACAGAAAAGCCACATAAAATATTTGCTGCTAAATATAAACCCTCTCTCTTCCTCTCTTTTTTCTCTCCGTCTATATCTCTGTCCCTCCACACCCACACAGAATCTCATGATGGTCTCAGAAGTAAATCTGATCCACCCAGATGTATGCTAGTTGCATGCTGGACTGCTGTGAAGCCACATTTACACTGTCAAACAACTGAGATTTTGTCATAGATATCTGGCACAAATTGAATCTTAGTGCATACAATGTCTGATTGTGGATCTGTGAGGTCCCAGCCTCTCTGAAAGCCCATCTTGTCACAATTGTGAGATGTAATGTCTTAAAGATTAGAACTGAAATTGCAAACATGGAAAAAAGACACAAACATGAAAAAAAAGACACATCTATAATCTGGTTGTGCGTAGATTAACAGTGAAACACTAATATGATGTGTGTTATTCACAGAACATGATCTTAATCTTCAACAGAAAAAAAAACTCTTACACGGCAAATCCAGTGGTGAGTCTATAAAGTTATTTACATGAGAAACTTGTGTTGCCAGTCATCATTACAAAACAACATACTCACAGATGCTTAACCCGAAAACAACATCAGAAAGATATCACCCCCAAACAGAAAAACAACTACAACTTTGATTGCTAAGACCTTTTCTTCAATGGCATGAACAAACTTTAAGAAAACATCAGAGCAATCGATCAAAAATCCCCTGCAACCATAAGAACAATCACATTTGAGTTATTACAAAGCCATTCGTATAGTCATCTGTCAATCAGCACCCCTCCCGACCTGTTACAGATCTGTCCCTTTGCCAAATACACAATACAGATTTACTGTTGATTCATAACAAGCCAATAAATACAGCAAGACAGGCCAAACAGATCAGGCAGCTGTTCAATATTATCAATAACACATTTATTACAGCTAACAGAAATATTCAGCCTCTCCTCACAGTCATCTGTCCTCTAAATTAGGAAACATTTCCATTAGCATTGGGTAAACACTTATTCAGCATGTAGCTGCATGTTTGCCAATGAATCATGAAACTGCAGATATTTTCTTCTCCACCGACTGACAGAGCAAATATATTATACTAACCAGCCCTTATTTCTAGCACAGTTTTGAAGAGATGCCAAACTGTTGTCAGATGATACGAAACTCCAAAATGTATGTGAATGTATGCAGTTAAGGAGACATTTCTACACAGAACCTAAAAAGTGATTATTAATGACATTGCCTGTAAGTATTCTGCTATGTATTAGCATAGCAGAAAAAGTATTTGGTCACACTTGAAGATTTTTGTTAACTGTTAATTATCGTTTATCCAGTAATGCAATGGTACAACATGCAATGACAATAAACAATACTTTCACATAATTAGTTAATCTTATAAAACATTTTTTTGTTGAATTTGGAAGTTTTTGCCAAATGAAAAAATTATAAATCAAAATTAGCATGAATTATGAATGACACAAGAATTAACAATAGTGTATATATATTAACATTAATTAAGTGTTACCGTTATAATCAGTATATGTGTTAATGCTATAGTAAGTACATATTGTTAATTTTATTAAGTAATTAAATATATAATTACACTGTAACAAGGACACCTTAAACATAGAGTGAAAATACAGTGTAACCAAAGATGCTGTAAATGTTGTTATTCATAATACAAAATGTAATTTTAGAATTCTAATGTAATTTAAAGTCTAATACTAAGAGTATGGTATGAGCTGTAGCAATAGTAATATAGTAATGCTACTACTAATGATATTGTTTGCATTTGTATATTTCTCTGGATTTCTCGCTCTTCCTTTGCAGGCCTAATCATATGTGAGGACAGCCTCTCTCCACCCTGCTGTTATGAATTTGTTGGCTGGGCTATTTGTCATGGCAACAGAAAGAGAGATGGACAAAAAGATCCCAGAAGAGATCGATATTTGTTCCCCCATCCCCCAGCCCACGCCAGTACCTGCACATCTCATAACAGTTTAACACAGGACAACACAGCATGCACCAATTTATACCCTTACGCAGCTAACGGCCCTTCACAGAGCAACCTCACAGTTCTGAATACTCCTGCAGTGCAGTGCTGGAGTGAACAGAAGCGTGAAAGTAAACTTTCATAGCAGTATTTGTAGGGAAACAATTTTAGCATATGGAATGACATGAGGAAATAATGACAGAAATATAGGTGAACAATTTCTATGGCAACCAATATGCTGTAAAATACAGATACAGATTAAAATTGTAACATTTGTAACATGATGGACAGTCAGTCCAAAATATTGATTTGGCAAAACAAACCAGAATTGGGTGTAATGAAAACAAAGCCTGGTAACACTTTATTTTACAATGTTATTGTTACACACATTACATGTACTTACTATAGTAATAACAGTAAATTACATGCAACTAACCCTATAACTCTATAGTATATTATAATTTTTATTTTACTTAAATGTATAATTACACTGTGGGACATCTTAAAATGAAGTTTAACCCAATGCCATTTTTGACCTCCTGAAGAAATGGTGTAGAGGACCGTAGCAAGCCCTATCTGCTTACACAGGCTCTGAAGGAGAAAACACAGCTAAAATGCAGGATAGCCTTAGCCTTGTTCCCTAGAGGTCAAAGAGCATGTGTGAATAATGAATGCCATATACTGACTCTCCGACCCCGAAGGGATCAGAGGTCAAGAACACAAAGTAATAGCCGCATACAAACATCAGAAAAGAAAAAAATGCTTTTACCAACTGCATGACATGTGAATCTTCTCCACTGAAAATTGTTTACAAGCTAATGGAAGTGTGTTTTACTTCCTGTTTTGTGACATCACATTATGTTAATATTATGAATCACTGTGAATATCTAAAAAATGTTTTTATATATAAAACTCTAAAATTTGATTGGATGTGAAATGTTGTATGCCAATATGTCAATATACACTATGCACACTAAAAACTCTATTACTGTCTGAAAGCCTACAGTTAAACCCATACTGTAGATAAATATAAATATACTATCCTAACCATACTATCCATACCTAACCATTTTCCCAGGAAAAATTGGACAGCAGTGACATTTGGCCCTGTTGAAACTTTGTCTATAGAATTTTTCCTCCAGGTGACAATCGAAGTAAAGAGAACACTCTTTTCAACAAACCACAATATACATTATTATTATGCATCAAAGTGTGGTACTTAGGGTTGGATATTTCTCAAAATGCGTAACTTGTTGTAAATCTTGCCATAGCAAACAAACGTGCCCACAAATGCCCTTCCTTTCCATCAAGACACCTCTGGAGAACTGCCCAATGTATTATGGGATATGAAGTGCCCTGGAACTGTTTGCTAAACAGAAGGTGTGAAAATATCATTGGTAATCCCATTGTAAGTGTTTTAACAGAGAAACATGCAGACTTGCTATTGAAATATTGAACCAGCTGTGTTGATTTGAAATGTTTCTGTCTGTCTGTTGCAGCTGTGAGGATGCAATCACCACACACACTCCAAGACCCTGGCATCAATAATGAAAGCAAATTTACTTTTATTTGATATATCACAGGATACTTCATTTATAGTGGTCTATTCATCATTGCCAGCATTTGCACTTTCCAGTATGAGAGCAGAGAGAGGTGCATTAGAAAGATGGAGACTTGGAAAGATGGAGTTATTAGATTACAGCAGGCCTGTGTGTCACCCCACTCTTCACAAGCTCACAACTTCTCTGCTATTAGGCCTGCATGCATTTATCCACTCATCCACACATTTATTTCTCTCTTTCCCTTATACACACACACACACATTTACATCTGTCTAAATGGGGACATACAAAAAACTTCTATTGCTTTCTCTTTATTTATGTTTTTATAACTAATAGACAAGAATACTAATCCTTTACTTTAAAAGGCTACTTTTGAAAAGCTGAAAAAACTTTTAAAAAAACTTTAATCAGAAAATGTGGAACCCCAAACTAAGGTCAAATTTGTCTCATTTCCAGGGATTAAATTAAATTATAGCTAAACCTACAATATAGCTAAACAAAACGTCTCAGGTTACATATGTAAGCCTGGGTCCCTGAAGGGAACGAGACGCTGCGTCGAAACGCTATGGGAACGGCATCAGCTTTTATGCACTCTGATACAGGTGTGTCTAATCACGAATTAGGGGCGTGGCATCACAGATGGGGTGACGTCATAATCAGGATGCTATAAAAGCACGTGCTTTGTGCAGCTCGGGTTAGCTTCGAGCATGAATCAAGCGAGTCCAAGAGGAGCTGGATGAACTAGAGAGAACCAGAGGGGACATTTTCTATTGTCTCTTGAGGCGAAGAGGTCCACTTGGGCTTGCCCATAATTCCTCCAAATCTGTTTCACCACGTTGGGGGGAAGTCTCCATTCCCCGGGCCTTGGCCCCTGTCTCGACAGGATGTCTGCTCCCACATTGCATCGCGACTGCAGACCTCCTTGGTGGTTGATGTATGCAATCACCGCCGTGTTGTCGATGCGTTCCAACACGTGACGGTCTCTCAGGTCTGGGAGGAAGTGTTTTAGAGCCTGAAATACCGCTAGCATTTCCAGGCAGTTAATGTGTCAAGTAAGATGGCGACCTTTCCACAGACCATGGGCTGGTGAGGGGCACATCTGTCGCTAGCATAACACGGTGACCAAGGTTTCCTCCACATGTCTAAAGCACGGATGCACCATCTCGTGACTTTGATCATCTGAAGCAAGGATCGAATCTACTTGAGCGGGAGACAGTTGTGCCCGCATCATGGTCGAGTCCCAAACAACACCAAGATAGGTGGTTCTCTGTACTGGAGAAAGCACACTCATCTTGGTGTTCAGTCTGAACCCCAGCTCTTCCATGTGGGCAAGGACGACATCTTGATGTCAAATCGCCAACTATATAACCAGTCCTCGGGTCTGCTTCACAGTGAGCATCTTGAACTTCAGTTGTTTGACTGAGCGGTTCAAGAGCCCTAAGTCTAAGATTGGACGCAATCCCTCACCCTTCTTGGGAACTATGAAGTAGCGGCTGTATAGCCCTGATTCTCTGAACTGAGCTCCTTCCTCAGGAGAGTAGCTACTTCTTGTTCCATCACCTGAGCCTGCACATGCCCTACGGAGGACCCCACCGAAAGTAGGTGGGTGACAACGGAACTGGATTCTGTATCCATGTTCTATAATATGCAAGACCCATCAAGAGACCCCTGGCAGTAGTTTTCACGCCGACAAAAAATTCCTCAAGGGCACCAGCCTCTCGAGGCTGGCCTCTGGGTTTCTTACTATGAGAGCATCGGTGTCCTGAAGGGCCCAGGAGAGCAGCGGGGACCGTATAGTGTAGTGCATCGTGCTGAACTCCAGGTGGGGCTACCCTCTGAGGCCCTGACAAAGAGTCAGGACCTCTTATTTTGGCTCGAAATCCTCCTTGAGGTTATAACAGTCCTCAGATCTTGTTTAGAGGACTTCGAGTCAGAGCACCGCATCATCCGCACCCTTAGAGGGGGAGAACGGAAGGCGACGCTCTGTTTCTGCGTGTCCCGGTATGATGAGCTGGTACATGGACGGGGCTGCTCCCGTCTAGCAGCCCCTAGGGAATGAGAGCGGCGAGGAAGGAACTTCTGGAACGCCTCCACCTGCTTTCGTGCCTGCTGGTACCTCTCAACGACCGTATTCACTGAGTCGCTGAACAGACCAGAAGGCACAAGCGGGGTGTCCAGGAGATAGATCCTGTCCTTCTCTTTCAGGTTGGACAGGGTCAGCCAGAGGTGTCGCTCTGCGGCCACCAGTGCTGCCATAGACTGGCTGATGGACCAGGGCGGTCTCTTTGGTGGCACGCAGGGACAGATCGGCTGTTCTCCTAAGTTCCATCACATCCTTGGATGTGATGCCCTCACGCTCATCAATCCCTTTCAGTAGCTCGGCCTGGTACGCCTGAAGCACACCCATAGTGTGGAGTGATACACCGGCCTGACCTGCTGCCATGTACCCCCTACCCACAAGCGCTGAGGTGGTGCACAGCGGCTTGGAGGGCAGGGCCGGAGCCTTTAAGGGCAACGCCTCGTCAGGAGACAGATAGCTCGCAAGCGCCTGTTCAGTCTGGGGCATTGCCTTATACCCCTGCTCGCTAAGCCCTGCCACGTTGCCATAAAGGGATGAAGCAGGGCTAAACAAGCGTGCAGAGTATTGAGAGGAGCTCACAATGCGGACAGCCAGCCCTCTCAAGAGCTGACTGAGCATGCTCTGCTCCCAAACAAACAACACACAGAGTGTGTGTATCCCCACTCGTAATAAAATGAAAGCAGGGAGGAACACTCTGAAGCATTCAGTGCCCCTAGTCTTTCCCTTAGCCTTTGGCATGCTAACTTAAATGCTTGCCCTACAATGCTTTTTAGAAAGGCAAACGAACAGACACACAGTCAACACAGAGTGCTTCGCTGAATGAAAGAAGCTAACCCGAGCTGCGCAAAGCACATGCTTTTATAGCGTCCTGGTCATGACATCACCCCATCTGTGACACCACGCCCCTAATTCGTGATTAGACACACCTGTATCAGAGTGCATAAAAGCTGATGGCGTTCCCATAGCGTTTCGACGCAGCTCGAGTTCCTGAAAGGGGACCCAGCACACAAAAACATAAACATATAGGGTGATACCATTGACTATTGTTTTATATAAAGCTAATTCTAAATACTAAACACTACTGTTAAAAGGAAATACTTAACCTGTTCAGAATTAAAACAAATTAAAAATGAAAATGTGTCTAAATGTTTCCAATGGGAGAACTATTTACCACCATACTCCAATCTTTGTAAAGGTTCACTAATACCCTCAAACTCACAAACAGCACATTTCTGCATTTAAGACTTAATGAGCTCCATAGCTAATAATCTATCTGCAGCTAAATCACAAACAAGTTTGATCCAGTCAGATATAACTGCAAGGTTAAATCAGTACTGGTGTATGTGCCTGCCTGGTGTCTTTCAATGTTTCTCATCATCCTGATTACCTGATGTAGTGGTGAGCGAGCGTAAGTGAATTGCACATCTTCAATCTTCTCCAATTACTTAAGGCTGCACTGCAGCAATTCTCCATCCATCATCTGTGGCCTGAAACATCTGGCATATCAGCAGCGTGAGACCCACAGCTAAATAATAGTAAAATGTATGATAGCAATTAGGGAAAAAAACAGCCTGCAGCATGAAAGCCTTGGCCAAAGCACTGTGTCACAGGAGCTGTTCTGCATCTGCAGTGACCACAAAACATTTACAAGCTTAAGCCACATCTAAAAATGTCAGTCAGTGCCTTAGATAACAAAATGTGTTAAATCACATGCAAAAAATCTTATCTCAAGGGGGAAACTAACTTTTAATGAATACTTTTTAAAATCATATTACTATGACTTTTAAAGCCAACAGGAAATGGTGTTCCCCTTTTATTTCTTTAATATGACATATTTAATATGACATATATACTCCATCATCCGGATTTCATTGTTGATGTTTGGTGTGATTTAAGATTGTTTGGTTCTTCCACACTACTCCTGGAGTTAAACATGAGCTTAAACCTGCTCCAGAGTAGGTTTATTTCACATAAACAAGACTGTGTCGCAGTCCTGTTTATGTGAAACATTTTAAGCATTGCAGTGTAAACACAGTCAGAGTTAGTTTGAAAACAGTGAGAGAGAGAGAGTGCGCCGGGAGGGGCTGTCTGCTCGTTCTCTCCTGTAATCATCAACACGTGCGCAATCACAGCAGTCATCTACATCATTCATAATTCATTTGGTCATTAAATAATCAAAAATTAATTTTCCAAAAATTTCCAACAAACATATTCAATGGGAAAAACTCATCAGTCCTTCATGTTGAGTCAAGTCTGAAGTCAAGTCTAAGGTCTATTAAAATACAACTCGAGTGCAACTCGAGGCAGAGTCACTAACTCAAGTGCCCATCTTTGCTTCCAGCTAGTGCCTTTGGACCAACCTAGTTGCACGGGACAGAATTATGAATCACTATTTTAATTTTTCTGGAATAAAAGATCAACATTTGTAGGCCCGCATGCATTTTGTTTTAGATTATTTTTAATCCCCCAGGATAATAGGCAGCAATCAGTCCTCTTTTATCTGCAACAAGAGCTATTGTTAAGTAGAAACAATAAACAATGCTACCCTGTGTGTAATAGTGGTTTCTTACTCTGAAGTTTTCTTTGAAGCATCTCTATCTCCAGTTTTAGTTTTGTCAAGAGTTCAATAAATTAACAATTAGTTTTAACAAGTTAAAAAGGTCATAACTAAACAAGGTCATATTTCCCTTGCCATATTTCTGTACATATCTATAAACAGTTTCACTGTTTACTCTTTTGTGGGAAAACACCATCTTATTATAATGAATTACTAATGAAAAACAATTTATCAGAAATTAAGATGTTGCTGCTACTATACCCAAGCTGTGAATCTAAGAAAGAGCTGCCCCCAGGGATGCCCTGTACAGTTGGTCAGTTCACATTAAACTCAAACCAGCTCCTCTGCCAGGGTATATAGTGGGGGTCCAGGACCACCACCTGTTTTTTTTGGTTTTTTTTTGCTTTGTTATAAGCTGCTGTTGCAAACAGACAAAACACTATGTAACAGTGTATTCATAAAAGAAAAAAATGCAATATAAATAGTAAAAAAATTACCACTTCATTTAATGTTCTTATATTTCACTTTTACTTGTTGTGGTGATATTCAGAAGGATGTCAAAAATGATTAAACATATTTGCATCTTTGGTTTTCAGGTTTGCCATATCCTTCTAGCAGAATTAAAATAAGACATTCTTTAGAAGTAACAACCAGCCAATAGCAGTGTTGTTGATCTTTTTTTTTTTTAATGTGCACTGCTTTTTCCAGCAATGTGAGACATCTTAATCCTTCTGTACTAATTAAATCATCATGTGTGAGGAAGAACTTAATTACCCAGATAAAAATTTGATCTTGGATGTAGTAAGCGACATACAAAGAACAGACCCCAGGTCAAAATGTGTCCAGATGGTTGAAAGGGAAGGGCTGAAAATGAGAGGTGTGTCAACCGATGAGGAACCCTGTTTTGATGAAAAACTACAAAGACAAACAAAGACAAAGTTATAACAGTAAAATAACGGTTCACCCAAAACAATTGTCCATTATTTACTCTCCCTCATGTCATTCTAAACCTGTTTTAGTTTAGGTAGTTTAGAAGTTTAGATAAACAGTATATCTCACTAATCAAGCTAATTCTATAATCATTTATGATACTTTTAATCTGGTATTTGTAATGCATCATATGTTTGTTATTGATGTGTAAATGCTCCAGCAAATAACAAGCCTCAGCGATATATGGGAACCAAATGGGAAGTTTTATTATGTGAGGAGAGATGAGTTGTGGTCACATCTTCAGACTGTCATTGTTTTATGGGTCTCTGTCCAAGGACAGGCCCAGCTGCAGGATCTTGGCCATATTACACTGGGACTACAGTGGCTTATTACTAAATGCTTGACCTGTGTCCAACCCCTTTTACCGGGTGCAAGGAAGCTATCTGCTGATGACCCGCTCCTCATTCTATGATGGCAGACGCATAGTGGTTTAATCTGATCCATAAAAAAAAAAACAGGGGATACAACTGACATGACAAGTGGTAAGATGAATAAAACAACTAAATGTTTTACTTTACTAGATTTACTTTTATCTGATAGATTAAATTGAAATTTCACAAAAGCAAAATTATAAAAACCAATAAAAAAACAACAACGCTGTATTTAGTTTGCTTTTATATGACTCACATTATTAAACATTATCTCAAGGCCCTGATGTCTGTGTCCAGTTCTGTGATTCTATTTTTTCTGTTTTCTATGTTTTGATTCTTTAAATTGTCATTTTTTTTCTAAAGTACCAAAACTTTGGTTTATGCAGCTTTTGGCCTGTATTTTACATTGTTTGGTAGGCTGGGGTCAGATATGCAATGTTAGTCCTTACTAGTGTAACAAGCAGGTAAATGTATAGGCTCACAATATAATATTATCCAAAAATGACAATAAACATAATATAATACACTGCATTTGGCATTTGCACACACAGACACCACTCTTTAAATATAATCGTTTTTATTTAGTTTGATGCTGCTGCTAGTGCAGAAATTGCTCACTGAAGATTTAAACCCACAAAATCTCATACGTTCTACACACCCTCTAATTCTGCAGTCAACTGTTGTAAACCACCATGAGGTCTTCTGTCAGACGCAGTTAACACAGTTACAAAGAGCTGACACACTCCTGGCACCTGCATCCACCCTGACCCACATTCAGATGCTTGTACCCCAGGCTTCCTCAACAAACCAGCCCAGCACGGGCCGCAGCACCACCCGGCCCCAGCCCGTGCCTACACACAATAGGGTTAGTGGCAGCTGCACCCATGTAAATCTTGTTGGAGTCAAATGGCAACTGTTGAATAGCGAGCAGGCCGGTTGGGCGTGAGGGCGAGGGGGGGCAGCCACCCTTAATACTGCACCACAAGCAGTTTATCTTCTCCTCTTTTCCGAGAGCTTTCAGCTCGTGCTGCTCCAGCACAATAGAACATAATGGCCGGCGTCCGCCAGAGAGCCAAATCACTGTTTCCTAATCTCCCTTCATTAGGCCCCACTCCTCCACCACGGGCCTTGTTCCTTTCATCCCCCATCGCTTCGTCCCGCGACCCCACAATGCTGAGGCTTCTGTCCTCACAAAGCGCCCAGTGGAAGTTCATTTAATCTTGCGTGCCTTCCTGTTTAATGAAGAGGGAGAATGTAGCTTTATTCCACCCACAGTCACTTTACAGATCAAAGGGGATGTTATTCTCTGTCTCACACAGATGTTATTTTTCAATGACTGTCTTAGAATGTAGCTTAAAAAATGCTGCTGATCGGCTAATGCAGCCTTCAAGTTCTAGCTAAAAAACACAATAACAGGTTAAAAAAGAGATCATTGTGTTCACAGACAACAGCAAAACACACAAACAAACATGAGAAATTTTGTGACAATGTAATTTTTTGAGGTTGTTCCACTTTTCTCGTTTTCTATCATCTCCCCTGTGACTGGCTGGGGCATAACACACAAACGTGTCTGCAACATGTCTGCAGCTCAAGACTGGCTTAAATTGCATCCCTGAACTTCACATACTAACATTTTAATGTACTTCTCTCTTTAATGTAAACACTGTGTTGTCAGAACATTGATCTGTTTGTGTGAGCATCCCAACCAGCCTGACATAGTAGCATTGGCCCAGAAAATGGCATGGGTTTAGGGCAACCAAGTAACCTCTTT
>JAZGTK010011303.1:0-15713 GCA_036877625.1 Ambastaia sidthimunki | reverse complement strand
ACACATCTAACTAGCTTAAAAATCCAGTTTGTATTTACAATGAGTTCTCACCTGGATTTCTGTACTCAAAAAGTCTAGGATCTGCTTTAATAGGCACAAGACCAAGTCTTTGGGCCAAAATTTCATCCTGAATGATGGATGTGTTATTATAAATGAACACCTTTTCAATGGCCATTGTTGGGACCTAAATTGCCAAATGAGAAAAAAAGTGTATGTTCATTTTTCAAATCAGAAACATCCCTTTAAAGCAAAAAGCTGATTTTCCACAATCTCAAAGAAGATACAATCTATAAAATACATATTGCCACACAATAAAAACCTGCCACTCAACTTTTTAATACTTTACTTTTAAGAAGTTTGACAACTATACACATGAAACATTAAAAACACTAACTTAAAATAACAAATGCATTTTATTGAACTTCTCAGTTAAAAATATATCCGGTCTCCTCTATATGAGCATTATAATAGCAGAGGTTAATGACTTAATTAAGTTAAGTTAATCCATCAAACATACCTCAGCCAGTAATATACGGCGGAATGTATTTGCAATGGCTGCATCTATTCCAACCATATCAAACTCCAGCGTTGTTTCATCCGAATGAATAATATCTATTTTAAAATTCTGAAGTGTAAAATTACATAATTAAATATAAAAAGACTAACTCAGCAACTAGGATATCTATGTACATGAAGATAAAAACCTTTAGTCTTTGCACACACCTGTTTAAATTTTTCGAAGTCCCATGTGTCATCGTAACCAGGGTAATTTCCAGGATAATCTGTAGTATGGACCTGTGTATGGTTAACATACAATAATAGTTACATATGTGTGTAACTGGAATGCACTCCGATAGTATTTAAGTATTTATTATAAAATCGCTACAAAGGAAACTGTATGACATGTACAACCGTATATTATCGAATCGCGGATGACTAATTGACAATAAATGTATATCCACATAAACATACAGTGAACTTTATGTTAAACACTCGCAAAGGTATAACTTACATTTTTTACGCCAAATTCACCCAATATTACTCGGTCACGGATTTCATCCACGTTTCTGTTGGACGCCGCCATGTTTGTTGTCATGCCTCCCTTGCGCCGCTAGATAGCAGAAAAACATTATAAAAAAATAACAGTTTCTAACTCTGTTCAATGCACTCGAAAGCGAAAAATATACTATATTTTGTACTATATTAACTTTGCTTTCATGCAGTTGTTAGTTTATCAGCTTAAAAGTATTTTTATTGTCCTGTTCTGTTTAAATAAAACCAGTGGGGAGTATGAGGACTATATAGGACTATATACCAAAATAATAAGTGAATACCTGTCCATGAAATATACATATTTCTCCTACTTTACTATATACCACAAACACACAGACACACACACACACACATATATACATACATACATACAATATATTGTATATATTGATATTGTAGTGCATCAGACACAACTGCTGTGCAATAAAAGGTAACTTTCTTTTTACCTGTCTAAAGCAGGCACTGTCACTATATTGTTGTTTGTCTAGTTTGGGGCTGTCACTAGAGATTTGTGTTCAGGACCTTCCCTTCTGTTTAATTACTCATAGCTTGAACAATAATGGTCTCCCATATGCCCCAAGGGTCCTTAGGGATTCTTATGTTCTGCAGTGTTTTATTACTGGCACATTTAAGCCTAAAGTCAAAATTGTATTCCTGTTTCTTTTAGACCTAATAGACAATTACAAGACATCATTTTTTAAGATGGGTTCATATTTGAAAGAAGGTAAGCAAAGGTTTACTTTAGTTTGTCCAAACTGGTCCATACTGGTCCATGGGAGTAATTTTATGCATGAAAAATAATTGATATTAAAAATATTTTCTTCTTTTAAGGTGAAATGTCACGGAAATGTGAGTTAAGGACTTGAAGTTCCAAAGCCAGGTTTGTATACATTAGGCTCAGTAATATTTACTGAAGGCCTTTTTTAATTAATGTTGTGAATGTAATTTTACTACATAATAAAATAGGTTATTGAATGCTGCTGTGAAAGAGTAATATGGGAGTCTGTTTTTGAGACACTTCTCTCTCTTTTACCCCATTGGCAGCCCCAGCCATAGCCCCAGTAAAACTACTTCAGAGACAGAGGAAAGACATGCAGCCTAAGTCTGTTTTCACTATTCCCCCACAGCTAGATATGTCTTTCATGTTGGAGTTTTGGTGGTCAGTAAAGGTTACTGTATTTATTCAGGCATAAGACAGCCACTTTTCTTGATTGAATCAACTTCTAAAAATCAAGTCCTACCCTAAGTCCCTTTCTCACTGGAAAATATATTCTGGTATGAAAATAAACAGGGTTGTGAATGATATTTTTTGTTTACTTTAAACTTTGCATGGCAAATAGGTTATGTAGAGTATGACACCACAAGATGGAGCTAATCTATCAAAAACCTAAAGCTTTGTTCCTTTTTTTTTACAAACAATCAGATTTTGCGCAGTTGATGTTTCAAATGTTTCATATACACTGATAATGTTAGTTGCATATACCTTAATATGTTTTTGTTGTGAAATATACACAAAAATGTAATTGTGATGTAGGCCGTCTTCTTTAATTATATTTTATATTATATTATCAAATTACTCCAAGTCCCTGGAGAGGAAGTATGTGCGTGTCAGGACAAGCCACCATCCGTCATGTAGGGCTCTTTATCAGGAAAAAGATGGAGCTCAGCCCTGTGTGAAACACAGAGACACATTTTATTTCTCTCTTTTATTCCTAATCTCACTTGCATGTGTTTAATCTCACACCCTCTGGTGTGCAGTTTGAACCGTAAGCACTCTCTGCAGCACTGAGGATAACATCCTGTTAAGCAGGTTGCTTCTCATTAAACCTGAGGCATAAATCCCGGCTCAGATGGTCAGATCTGTCAGAGGTCTGACAGTGGCTGCGGGTTCGTCCAGTGGACACACCCCTGCTGTGTCAGACGCTCAATAATTCAAACTGACAGCCCTGGTAAAATAAACCAGACACTCTTTACACTGAAGAACGAGATGCTGAGTCATTTAATGTCAAATAAATCATCTTTTATTTACATTTCAGACATCTTCATTTTAAAGTGACTTAGCATTGCAGTCAAGACACACATTAAATTAGTTTGTGTGCTCCCTAGGAATCGAACCCACGATCTTGCTGTTGCAACTGCCATGCTTTACCAATTGAGCTACAGTCTTAATTTAGCCACATCAATCCCTTTTTAAATATAGCTGTTGATGTTCCCGGTTTGAGGTCATACAGAAGAGCATTCATTGAAATTATGTTATTAGGATGTTTCTTTGCTTCCTTAACATTCCGGTGGCTCTCTGTCACACTTCACAATCCAGTCACATTCCTGTTTAATTAGCTTTCTCCTAATCCCAGTTCTGACTCAGTCAAGCTCAGTCAAGCATAGAAATAGATGTCTGCGGTTTGAAAAGAGAAATCTAAAGCTTTATTATTCATATTTATGGTTTTCAACTGTAACTACTGCAGACTAAGAGCTGCCTCTGGTTTAAAGCAGATTCTTGCATTAGAAGTCTAACAACTTGGTCTTCCAAATGTGGCATATGAGCACATGTAGGTTGCATGCTGTCAGGCTAAACGGTCGTACCTGGATTACTGGCTTAAGGTGTTTTCCTGGCACCCAATCACTCAGTCGTGATTAGTTACAAACTTACCTGGCCAAGCATGAAAAGCTTACAGTGGTGAGGACATAAAGGAATAAATGTGGAAGTTGGAAGGTCTGGGAGATGGTGGATTTTTTAGCTTTTCGACTAGCACAAATTGAAGCCCTGCTCTACATACTAGACTCTAAAAATTGCCCAATCATGTTGGGAATAGATTAGAGACTGTGTTGTCTACATACGGCGGCTGAAAGTGAATTTTCATTTGACGCTTTTGGGTCAGTGTAAAAAAAAGGCTTAAATCTGTTTGGTTTGTTTGTGCAAAATATGTGCAAATTTTGTTTAATGCAAAATTTGACTTGTTGACATGTTTATGCTGTAGAGCCATTTCATATAATTTTTCACTTGAACTAGTAAGAAACGACCCAGGGTTCTTAGCAACACCTTAGCAACCATATAGCATAGTGGCAGGAAAATTTTCTTCAGACATTGTATCTATTTAGTTGTTGGCAGATCCTGGATTAATAGCAAAAGCATTATACACAGAAATGTATGCAAATATGTATTTTTATGTACATTAACATTAGGTTATTTTGTAGCATTATTTCCTCCTTTGGCGGGTTGATGTTGGAGAGCAGTACCAGTTTTTGAGAGAGATTTCTAACACCCTGGAAAAAATGCAGGTGTGTGCTCAGCAAACTCATTATTACCCTTCAGTCTCTATAAGAATACAGTGCATGACCTTCCAGACTGTACATAGAATTGAGACAGAAGATAATGGAAATAGTTTGCGGAGGGTAGAAGTCAGTGGCAGCACCAGTGAGATGTTTCAGAGTCTGATAATGAGTGTGAACTACAGACACCTCACATGGTTTCTGTCTCACCCTCTTCACACAGCATTACATTAGAACCTCATCCACAGTCTTAAGTGTTAATATCTCCAAAAATAGCATTTTACAACAAAGCCTGGTTTGAAAAATGTTCCTATATTTTATGTAGTTCATTTGAAATAGGGATTTTAATCTGTTATTTTAAATTAGATTTTTTTTAAAGCGTATTTCTTTATGGGAGAGAGGGATGGGTCAGAGCCTTATGTTGGAGACACAAGAAATCTGTATATTGTTTTTTTGTTCTATATTTTTTGTAGAATGTACTGTAATCTGACATTCACTGTAGTTAATTGGACATCAAAATGTTATGTCTTGTGTTTTTGAATGCCCACATTTATTTTTCTCCTTTTTCAAGATGGGATGTTGGTTCTACATTTTGGACATGTGCTGCCAGCTCCACGATGAGACAAGCTACAGATAAACCAACTACTGTGAAAACTGTGAACTACAGTGAAATAGGAATTTCACTGCTAGGGCATCACATTTAAAAAGATTAATTTGTAAAATGGAATGTATTTACAGTGTCAGGAAATTACATTTTGGGTATATGAAATGGTTATGAGTGCATTCATGTTTGTGGGCTCACATGAGATCTTATTGTCAACATAAAATGTTATTTACCTTATGCAATGATCACCTTTAGGATGGGCTTTGTTAAAGCCATTATCACAAAATGCTCTGGAGAGAGGTTTACTAAAAGAGTAAGAGGAGGGGCTGAGAAATAGGCTGCACACCGACCCAGGGACACCACAGTGTGTAGAAAATGGTTTCCAAGGGAACCGCCTCCACCCAAAACACATCAGTTTAATGTGCTATTAGTATTCAGTAGTGTGTAGGGTTGTAGTTACAAACCTGTTCAAACTGAAGTCAGGCAGAGCTTTGGTTTGGTTTAACTGGTATTTTAATGTTTTGACAGTGGTAATATACATTGATCATGTGTCCAATTCACTGTATTGCTACTGTATGTGTGACTTTTGCTATCTTGTGCATTTTGGTTTCATCTTAATAATCAAAATTTTAAATTAGGGAAGCCTTGACCATTATAAAAGAAATTTACAGTCTAGATGACCTTTCCAATGGGGCAATAGATCTTGAAAGGGCATCATTCAGGTTACCACAAAGCAAACGCTACGTGGAGGGGGTGGGGCAATCAATCAGATCTTTAAATTCTCTGTTGTGGGTGGAGAAACAGTATCTATTAGCCTTAAAACAAGAGGTCACTTTTATGCCATAAATACATATAGTTAAATACTGTATTAAGTACAAAACACTGTGTATAAAAGCTGTGCAACAAAGTATGTGAATGATACAAAAACACTAGAATAAACACTTGTAAATGTAAATGTGTTGTAATCATTTAATGTATGTTATGTATGTCTTCAGTGAGTTTTAGAACATAGAAGAAACATTTAAATTACAAAGTTGTGATACAGTTTGTGTTTATTGATGTTGGAGGGAGTGGTTTCCAAATGAACACAACAGCACAACATATGAACAAATATTTATGAATGAACAAACATGAATACATTTAAATTACTGATGTTGGTGTGGTTAAGGCATACATACGGTACTGCTGTATGATTCAGTAGTTTGGTCCCTTTTTAGAATTTTGCCATAATGCTCACCAACACGTCTTTTTAGTAGTACATGTTTATTTTATCTAAAAATGTTCTATCATTTAAACCATATTTAGGTCCATATTAAGGTCAGAAGGTCATTAACAGTGCTAAAATACTATCCCTGAAGCTACAATAACAAGGAAATACACAGGAAATATTTGAGGCAGTAGTTCTTAGTGTGAAATGAACAATCTGTAGATATTATGTTTTAAAGAACTGTCACAGTAATAATTTATTTAACAATCAAAAGGTTTACCATAAACAACTAATGGCAGTGTTTATTGTGCCCAACATTAAGACTGACATCACACAATGATAGAAATATGTTTGTCACTGGAGAATTACACTAAAAAATGTTCTCAATCATATTATATAATGTGATTTCAACCTTCTAGTTAGAATTAACATCATTTTTATCACTCTTTTCTGCCTTTTTAATAACAGCAGTTTCTTCATTGTTTTCTTCCCGCTTGGCGGCTGGCTTAGATTTGGATGATGTCTCCTCCTCTTTCTCTTTTTTGGGATTGCGAGTTGAGGTTAAAGCGGAGTGACTCTGATACCCATAACTAATGCTGGGAGTGCTGGAGAAGGTGAGCCCAGAACTGAAGTGGGTTTCTTCACCTTCCAACAGTTTCCTGCAAGGACAAAGCTTATTAATTCTTTTTATAAAGTCATACATGCACTCTTTCACACTCTTTCATATTCATCCATTGGTTTTCTGTAGGCATTATTAATATGGTAACACTGGGTTATTGGTGGCGCACCTGTACGCTGCAATTTCGATGTCTAGCGCCATCTTGACATTCAGAAGTTCCTGGTACTCTCTAAGGTGATGAGCCATTTCACTCTTAGTGTTTCTCAGCTCGAGGTCCAGCTGCCCAATTGTTTCCTTGTGGATAAAATTACAAATATTATTTCAACCCTGGCCTTAGCTTAACATTTCATAAGATTCAATTGCTAAAAAAATGTATCTACACGACGCCAGCCTATTTGTTTATTTGCAGCAGTTTTCATATTTACACAACTATCTCACTGGATTGGTGAGAATTAATATAGTTAAAACAATGTCTGTATCTACATTTCACTCTTTTGAACATACACAACAGGAGGACAAGAGAGGCTAATCTGATTTATAATAGCACTTTACTTAAGTATATTATTTAAACATTTGAGATATTAAAGATCATACAGAAATATTGTATTTTGTGTGGCCTTAAATCTTCTGTTATATCAATATAACTGAGGATATCTTTGAGTTTTTTCCACCAAGTGACCGTGACCTTGCGGAAGCCACCCTCACAAAATCCTCTTTATCAAGAGACTCTTAGTGGAATTAACCTCGGCCACCTCTCGCGCGATTAGTTCAGCACCATGGACAGAGACGCAAGAACTAATTTCGCTTATTCAAATGTGATGGATTACATTTAAAAGTGATCAGTTCGCTTTACATGATGACAGTGAACACATCAGCCCCAATAAGTGAAAGAACAAAAACCTTAGACTCCTAAAAAAACAAAACATTATTGTTTGAAATAAAGCCCGTGCTTGCCTGATAACCAGCGACCTCGGCATTGTGTGACTCTTCCAGCTCCTGGATCTGTCGTTCAAGAGATTCGTTTGTGCCTCTTAAGGTTTCCATTTCGATGGTTTTAGACTGTAGTTGTCTTCTGTAGTCGTTGATTTCTTCTCTCGTGGCTCTCATTGCCTCGTTGGTTCTGGCAGCTTGTTCATTGAGACTGACAAACTTTGATTTGTACCATTCTTCAGCAGACTGTTGGTTTTTAGACGCGAGGACCTCGTATTGGCCACGGATCTCTTTGAGGGCCGAGGTGAGATCAGGCTTTGCAAGCTCCACTTCCACAGATATCTGGGCGGCCTGCATCATGTTCGTCAACTCCGCCACCTCTTCCTCATGCACCTTCCTTAGAAAATTGATCTCGTCCAAGAGGGACTCCAGCCTTCTCTCTAGGTCCACTCGCACCATGGTGGCATCATCCACGTCCTTCTTGTAAGATCTTAGCGTCTGCTCAGCCTCTTCTCGTGCTTTGATCTCGTCTTCAAACTTGCTTCGAAGTTTCAGCATATCATCTTCTATACTATCTCGTTCGATAAGAATATGAGACTTTTCGCTGTTCACTTCATCCAGCTGGGCCCGCAGATCTCTGATCTCTTGCTGATAGAGTTCAGCCAGTCTGGACGGCTCGTTCTGCCTCTGGCGCAGAGACATAAGTTCGGTCTCCAGCACTTTATTGTGCTGTTCCAGATTGCGCACTTTCTCAATAAACATTGCGAAGCGGTCATTGAGACCCTGCAGTTGTTCCTTTTCATTGGTACGAACGATTTTAAACTCGTTGTTTAGCACAGATGTTTGCGCGAGATCCACGGTGTCGAAATGGACCGGAGAAAACGAAGAGGACCGGCCAGATCTCTTTAAAAACGCCGCGTGAGGTGCACTGCTGCGGGAAACGGAGTGAGACCTGAAACCGCTGGAGGACACGGAACTCCTGGAGGAGATGTTGCTCATCCTAGATGGGGAACCCGTGAATCGAGGGCTTTCCCCGAATATCCTTCTATAGGACGAAGACATGTACTGGTCTGACCCGTAGCTCATCTTTGTATTAACTAATGGAGTCTAAAAATGGGTGTGCGTCTCATTATATACCCGGCGGACGGTCCCATTCAACAGCGTGCCGTGTTCCCTCTGGTGGCTACAGTCAAGATTATAATAACGTTCAACGCTTTACATCATTGATTTAGTTTATTTGCTTTTGAACAGGACTGACAAGGATTTCATATAAATACATTAAAGTACTTAAGATTTCCGGCCTGTTATTAATAGCTACGTGATGGAACTTTCCGGATTTGCGCAGTGTTGACTGATCCCGAAGTTCAACAGTTAAATCGATTATTTAGTCCTGGTTAAACATCCTGTTTACGTTTTAAATGTATTTATGACTTATTCTTGAAATATTATTACATGTATATCTCTCCGTCACAAACAAAACACGCCTTAATTACACCTTAAGTTTAATTATAAGCTTTTATACCCAATAGAAAGATTTCTTTTATATGAATCAATCTTATATATTATAAGCTGTATGTCTTAATATATTTGATTTATTTATATGTTATGTATTTAATAAAATTTTCTTAAAAAGATTTCTTAAGATAACTTCCATTGACATTTTGTGTTGTTCTTACAAACTGCTGCAGAAATTCTCACAAACGTAGTTTTATTATTCATATTCGCTTTATACTGTATGCTTTTACGTCTTCTGATATTGAAAGATCTTCGTGCAAATTATAAAATGTCGTAAAAGATTAGATTGATTAATTTGAAAGCATGCTCTAAAGTTTACAACCAGTAGATGGCAATATTTAGCTTCTAACCCGAATCTTTTTACACATTTGCGGTACACCTTTGATTTCAGCTTAATTCTGATCATTTACATTGCGCACTACAAAATTGCAATAAAACTATACGAAACCTAATTCACTATAACCTTAAAGTCACTATAAGTGGAGTCTATGCCACTGTAGATGTTCTGTGCAACTTACTTTTAGATTTAATTGTCCAATCTATAGTTTGCACGACAATTTCCACAGACTATCAACAATGAATTGCATTTTAATGTAATTATTTTTATTGAATGAAGGCTTTAAAAAAGGTTTATCTATTTCACATACACGAACAGGGAAAGCATTCATTGCTCGAATGTGTTACAAAGGTAATTACATAAATACAAAGTAAATTAAACAAAGACAAGCGTAGAATTACATCAAATCACATGAACTCGTTAAATCTCATAAACCAACAAAAATGTACATTTAGGCATTTAGCAGACGCAAAAATCTTATTGTTGCGTAAAATCTGAGTGATGAAATTAAGAAGTCAAGAGGTAATACTAGAGGACACAATGACAGAATGGAGAGTGTTAAACACAATGCCTAAATGATCAGAGGATTTATAAGAGCGTTTGATATGGGGTTGAATATTGTAACCAAAGCGGTATATGAAGTACAGTGGCTGCGCATGCGCAGTAGCCAGATAGCGCAGGGCTGCAGTTGTTGGTCACTGAAGGAGGCGCGGTAAGTACACTACGCGGAGATTAAACGCATAACAGTAAACAATGGTTGTGCTATACTTTGTTGCAGGGGAAATTATTATATTACCTTTATAAAGACATTCGTAAATAAGTCTATATAATTTGATGCATTAATTTCCGGTTGCTCAAAACTAAAGGAATGTCAGTTAGCTCACGTGCTAACTTTACATTCACGGAACTGCTGAGCTAGAGGAAAGATCTGCTCACATTTATGCTTTAATATTTTAATATATCTGTACAAATGTTGTACAGATGTTGTACAGTTTGTGTTTATTTGAATGAAACGGCACCTGCGTGTTCTCGTCTGTCTGTCCCTTGTATCTGTATTTATAAACACTGAATTACTGTTTAGTGCTAAAATGTTGCCTTTTTATTCATGTAACTTTTTCCCATAGGTCGTCTTTTAAATATTGCATTTTAGGTTTTCGTAAATCCTTTGCCTGATGAACTTTCTATCTAATCTATACTGTTTTCCAGGAAATTGAAACAAACACATTTTTTTACGTTTTCGCATTTGGTTGCATGTAGTTTTCCGCCTTATGTGTTTGTTCTTCTGTTGTATTGATGTTTATGTTTCAGAGAGCAAATATGGTAGCAGGTGTTTCAATGAGTTTTTAACGAAATATAAAATAATGTAGTAGACAAGATGTGTTAATGAACATATTGAGATTGTTTAATTGTTGTATTTGTCTCGTCTTTTGTTTTTATGTTTGAACGGTATTTGCAGGGGCAGACTGAGCTATTATACAATCGTTTAACATTGGGTGGAAATTTAACCTTATAGATACTAAACAAGAGTTGTGTGCATTCATATGATCAATTGCGTCATAAAAAAAATTCTGCATTGTTAGTCATTAAAACACAATCAAAAGCTGCGTTAAGTATTATGTGCATTGTAGAGAAATTGTAGTGTGTGTATCTTCTCAGACTCAAACGGTTAAAGATGACAACGTCTTGGAGTGATCGTCTACAGAATAATGCAGAACTTCCAGCCAACATGGACGGTTTATCATTGAAGAAGTACAGAAGAGACGTACATCACAGGTAATGATACATTTCATGAATGCTATGAGCTTTGTGAGCCATTGCCATGATTTTAGATTGTGTTGATATGAAGCCATTCCCTTCACATTTGTTGTGCCTTAATACATATTCATGCCTAATAATGTGTTTTTTCTGTAGCAATAGGTTTTGGTGATTTGACCTTAAATGGCCTTAAATGGCTTCACTCCAGTTTCATGGTCAATAACAAAGTCACTTTCTCACTGAGACATGTTACTTAATTGCTCAGAATGCCTTTAAAGTACACAAGAAAAATTTGTGCCTTAAATTAAATGGCTTCATAGCACATTCTGTAGTTTTTGGTAGGATTGTAAATATCTCCTTTGAGTAAAACAAAAGACATGATGTTTGTTGATGCATGTGAGTTTACATACATCAGTTTGTCAAAATTGTTCATCTATATTATTAAAATTCTGTAGTCAGTGCTAATAATGCTAGTCAACTTGCTGCAGTGTTAAAAAATGTGTTTTCTGACTGTTCTCGTGTATTGGTGTGTAAGTAATACTATAATTATATGATAATGTTCACACTGATATTTCAACAATCCCTGTGTTGACTGTGTTTTGCAGGTAAATTGATCTGTCAGCATAATTATTGCAAGTTTATAAAATGCTGTGCTTGTTGTAGCCAAGACTCATGTTGTGAGAACAACCCCTAAATACATGTAGAATAAATTATAAATTCATTGCCTTTTCTGTAGAACAAACATTGTGACATCCACAAAACTTTATAGCGAACAGTTCTTTATGTAATAACATACGTTAGTCTGTATGTTCTGGTACAATATAATGTATAGTCCATGTATTCCTTTATTACAAAGCTTACCGCAGGATCTGGCTCATTGTCATCCTTCTGTGAGGTATGCTAATGTTTGTTGATGTACGTTACTGACTGTTCATCTGTTTTGTAATTGATGTTTTTTCATCACAGCACTAAAAGCACAAGATGAACAGATCTGTGTGACGACTTCATTTCTCATCCCGTCTCTTTTCTTCATGCTTTTTAATACCATTTTCAGCAGCTCGGTTGTTCCACAGAGTAAATGCAGATTCATGTTTAATGCTTTACTAGACATGCATAGTTGTACTACTGGTAACTGAAGGGAAAGACAAGGAGCTTCTTAAATCATAATATTTTTAACAAGGTTTAGAAACCAACTGACTATTGCACATAATGACGCTTGTGAAAGATAATAACAAATTTGTACCTTTATAAAGATTAGAACATGCTAGCTCAGCTTTCTTGTTGAACTTGTTTAACCCTTGACTGACAAACATTGCCAAAGTGTAAAAGTAAAAATCGTTGCCCTATTTAAAATAGATGTGATGAGTTATAATAACCATGAAATTAACCATGATTTATTACTGTTATCTTTCATGTATTTGATATATCAGCCAATCGGTGATGTCAGTTCTACTGTTAGTCACATTAAATCACAAACATTTGCACGTTTTATCCTATTTTTTTTTTTATTGGTATTGTTTTTTCTTTGCTCTTAAAACAATGACCAGTTATTACTAATTTCTGTCCTGAAAACTTGATTTAATTAGAAATCAAGAAATATTTCTTTGCCATTTCCATGTTTTGCTGCTGTTGGCTGAACTGGGAATACATGTCATATAACCAAATGTTTATTTTCTTTTAGCATAATGTGAATGCATGTGATTTTTTGCTTTCACAGACCAGACTATGGCAGTGTTCCTATTATCTACATTAATATCAGCTCACAGATTGTGTTGGAATAACACAGCCGACTGACTTTAACATGATTGAGAGAATGTAGAACGTCTGTGTTCATTGACATTGTGTTGATTGGATTGTTTAACTCCTCAGAGTTTTCGTCAATAGAAGTTTGGCAATGGAGAAGATCAAATGCTTTGGTTTTGATATGGATTACACTCTAGCAGGTAAGAAGAACTATCTTGCCTTGTTTGTTGTTGCGTTGCCATGTGGTTTGAATTGATAAATGTGTTGTTAAATAAAACATGTAAGTTAATTCATGATCTTATGAATTTGGTACTGGAGAGCAGGCTGTTAAAGCAGTATGATGACACCCACCCACAGTGATGTATTGGTTTACAATAAACCATTGGCTTCCACCCATTAACAAGTGCCAAAGTTTACAAGAAAGGGTATTCATGGTATTCATAATTTCACATGGTTAGACAGATAGCTGTCACTGCCTGAGCTTAACAACAGCTGTTAAAGTCCGACAAACCAGCTCACATGTCTTGTGTAACTTCCTTCTAATGTCCGTGCAAGAAATTTGCTTAGCTTTGTAATTTTTTTTTAGAAAAAAAGAGATAAGAAGTGCTTGCAACTTATCTTTTTCAGAGTCATAAAATGTGTTTTATTGCACAGCCATTTAGACCTCAGATTTAGTTTGACAAATAGCAATGGCTGTAGTAAGAGCACATTATATCTAAGAATAAATCTTTAGCTAGATGTGCTCTTTTTGCTGATTGGTTGAACCATGTTGCTTTATTGACAGTTTGCGATCCTTAGAAGCTTGATCACAGGGTTGAAGTTTCCTTCCTCTCGTTCAAACAGAAGTCCTCTGAAGAAATGTTCCATCAGTTAATCTAGCTAGTATTGTGATGAGATCTTCAAATTTCATGTAAAATGTTTGAGCTCAAGTTCATTTTGTTTATGTAACACTTTTCACAATTTTGCATTGCTGCAAAGCGTTTCTACAGAGACAAGTTTTAGAAAGACTAGCCACAAGTGACAGTGGCAAGAAACCAAAACTCCAATGTTGTTTCTGGAAGCTGAGAAAAAAACCTCGGGAGAAACCAGGTTCAACCAATATGGACAGTTCTTCTATGGCACACTGCTGTAACAAGACATAGAAATGCAGTTGATTATTGAAAGACTATTATAGAAGTCTGTCTCATAATTATTAATGTGTGGCACAAACTACATGCGTTGTGTTTGGTGTGTGGCATGATCTGGCTGGAGAGAAATGTCTCTGGAATGCTGCTGATAGTGTCACAAAGCAGAACTGATGTCACAAAGTATTGCTGATATTTATGGCCGATGCATCTTGCCTTCATCAGATCTCTGTTATAAAAATTGTTATTGAATTTTCAACTAATTTTCTGTGAGTTTGTATGTTTAAACAGATTTTACAAGAGCTACAATAACGTTAGTGGGATGTTACCAGATTGGATGTAACGTGTGCCAACACAGTGTGTTGTATAATTGGATGACAGATAAAGAAGGACAGTGGATGAGGTTCAGAGAGTTCACCACTTAATTATGTGCTTTGATCTAAAGTGGGTACTAGTGCCCTCTCAAGAGTGCAGTAAAAGTAAAGCAAGATTGTATTCTGGGTAACTTTCCATTTTCTGACCCACTTGGCATCTCTGATGAAGGTTGGACCTTGACTAGTGGCTCATAACCCTGACCACAAAGGTGGTCTAGTTAGATCTACCAGGTTGCATAATCTTCCACTGTGTTCTCGTTGGCACCCAGAGACACTGAAATACAGCTGTCATTGCAAAGTCCAGTTATAGATTACTCTTGATTGAAGATGAAAATAATGTTCTGTGAAAAAGGTTCCTGTTTAAAACAGAAAGTGAGAGGCACCATCAACTAAAGCAGGTTTTCCAGCCTTGAGTTTATTAAAGAAACTGTAAGGGGGTTTCTAAGCTGGTAATAAAATGCCAAGGATGAATTAAGTTAAAATAAAAATGATAAATGATCATTGGAATTTGAAGTTTTTTGCAGCAAAAGAAGTTTTATGGTTCTTTACTGATGCTAGTTCTTTTTACTGACAAAGGAAGAAAATCAAGTGTTTTTCAACTTTTCAATTGCTGTAATTTTTCAATTATGCAGTTTCATGCATGAACACATTTACACATTGTTGCAGGGACGGTCTGATCACATTGTCTCATGGTTCTCTCTGCTTTGTCAATAGTCTACAAGTCTCCAGAATATGAATCCCTCGGCTTTGATCTGACAGTGGAAAGATTGGTTTCTATTGGTTACCCACAAGAGCTCCTAAACTTTGTCTATGATCCTGCTTTTCCAACAAGGTGATTTGAAAGATAATTTTTCATCAATTGTAGTTCCAGTTTCAATCGCTTCTACTTCTCTGTTATATCAGTTTACAGCAGTTCTGTTTACCTTGCAGAGGCTTGGTGTTCGATACAATGTATGGAAACCTGCTGAAAGTAGATGCGTACGGAAACATCCTCGTGTGCGCTCATGGATTTAACTTCCTCCGCGGGTAAGTCAAGGCTTATCATTTGAGAGCGATTGATGCTCTGCTTTGATCAGCCACAAAAAAGACCTGCATCTTAATCTTTAATCCCTCTGCAGATACTAACATTTTTACATATTTGTTTTGTAGTCCAGAGACAAGAGAGCTTTACCCAAACAAATT
>JAZGTK010011302.1:0-15714 GCA_036877625.1 Ambastaia sidthimunki | reverse complement strand
AAAGATTAATTACATGCATATATTATTACAAACTTCTAAACTGTTTCAGATGAACATAAACTGTCTGGTCCCACTCAGGGTTTATTTTGTGATAATGACTGGCTGCTCTTATCTCTTATGTTATAACATTTCTGGTAATTCTGTCTTCATTCTACCAGTAAAGGTTTATCTAATCTCCTTTATCTTTGTTTAAGGTTGCCAATTTGTGCTCTATTTTTAGAACTGATTACACTTTATACATTCGGACACTTTCGTTTTGGCTGAATCTTGCCTTTGATTTCATAACCCAAATTTAATTAGAAGTTTCATCAGCTTTTCCTCAACATCATATTACAAATGATCCTCAAAATATCCATGTGATTCTTCCTCAAAGTAACATTTTCCTACTGACTGAAGTACCTTACATTTAAACTCTGACTAACTGTTCATTATGCATCTCATTCTTAATCCCATAAATGATTTAAGACTTTCGACACTTGTTAATTCTCTCCCCATGAGACCTGTAAAGTTTTATCTTTTGTTTTACATCACTTTTATCTTTAAAAGTCCTATTTTTAAACTCATAATTTCTCCATAGCCCTACATTGTGTTCTGCTTAAAATAGCTCTTGGTTTCTTAACACAAATTCTGTAACAGCTTTACTACAGAATTCATTAGCCTGGGTTTATCATCATCTTATCTCAAATACATCACCAGTGAGCATCTGTGATCAGATTTGGGGGGGAGTGTCTGATTTCACGAGTCCATACATCTCTGTGGTGTCACCCGCAGACTTGACGAGGTCACTGGTCTGGTGTTCTGCACTGCAGTGGTGAGTCAGAGGATGTTCGAGGAAGACTCACTGTTCAGAGAGATACGGGTGTTGATACTGACAACCTGTCATGTGTTGCTCACATGGTCAGTGCATGATACCTCGAAATCATGCACACTAAATAATCATTGTGTACTGATAAAGAATGAATGATGAATGAACGAGAATACTCAATGAGATATTTAGTGCAATACACTTTTAGAAAAGTGCTTTATGATGCCATAGAAGAACCATTTTTGGTTCCATAAAGAAATTTTCACATCTGTAGTACCTTTCTGTTTCTCAAAATGTTCTTTGTAGAAATTTAATAACAGTTTTTTATTTTTATTTTAAAAGGTATGAAAGATACAGTTCTTTAAGAAATGTCTGACTGAATGGTTCTTTGGGGAACCAAAAATGGTTAATCTATGTCATTGCTGTAAAGAGAACTTTTAAAGATTGCTGTAAATTAAGAATCTTTGTTTTTAGGAACTTTATAAACTTGGTCTCTTGGGCCACACTTTGATGTTCTCAGTAGCCGGTTTCTTGTGTTTCATTGATGGTTTGTATGGGAGAATTAATACCTGAGAGATGTGGCCGGAACCAATAGAATCCGTGGAACGAGAACACTTTCCATAGAATCATGGGATCAAAGATTCAGAGGCTCAGAGACAGTATGAGCCTGAACCGATGGAACTGAATAGATTTGCAGCAGTTCATGGAGTCTGATTCATTCTGACGGTCTCGTTCTTTCTAACAGAAAACATAGGACAAAGAAAAAAGGATCAATGACATAAAACCACCTTTAGAAACTGATAATCTTCCCACACCTATAGCACACAGTGTGTGGGATCTGTCCACACACACACACACACACATTGTAAGCATTATACAGCTCTTTGAACACATACTGTATGTACAAATGTATTGACTTTAAGCTCCATTTGTTTTACTGCAACATATAGAATGAGCTATCTGTTTTAACCAATCAAAATGCAGCACAGCAAGTGACATCATCTCTGATTATGAGATGTCATTTTAGGGCAGCTCAGAAAGCTATATGTCTGTGGTAGCTACTATTGAGTTGAACATACAAATCATATATAATGTACATTTAATGCGATCGCTATTGCAAAGGGGGGGGTGCCGGTCCTGTTCACCCTGCCTGGGTTTTTTGTGCGACTATGAGCGACTGAATGTACATTATTCCTTATTCAGCGGACTAGCACCACAGTTCTGTTTGATAACACAACAGCAGTGTTTGATTACACCACTCACACACTGAAAAGTCAACACACCAAAACAAAAACACACTTGCTAAAGTACACACAGAATAGGCATCTTTCTGTAAATAAAGGTAGAGAAAAGTTCACCGTGTTTTGACCTTCTCTTAAATTAGCTGAAGTTCTGTCCTGCAGGCCGCTAACAGTAAATATTAGCAAGTCACTCAGGATGCTAGTTAATGGCCAAGCCCTCGTCCTGTTAAACTACCCATTTCATGATACTGCTGAAGTCAAAACAATAAATACAGTGTTTCTCTACCTTCAAACACTGCCTGAATGACATAAGGTCAGATACCTGGGTACTCGACTGAAACTGTATCCCTCACCTTTCCAGATTTACCCCCCCCACACACACAAATGCCCCACAATAAGTTAACAGAGGTGAGAAAAGAGATTCTTTTGTTTTCTGTTTGAGTCTGTCTGAGGAAGTGACAAGCTTTTGTGCCAACTATAAATGAAGCTGTGTGGCCATGAAATGGCTAAACGACTTTTTTGATGATTCAACATCTTATACTTCTTCATGATTTGTCATACTGTGAGAAAAATGTGTGTTTTGAACGTTACAGGTTAAACGTTGCAGACAGTATCACACAAACTCTAAGACACTATTTTAATAGATTCATAGTTTAACTTCTCTCCACAACAAAAACACACAGAGTCCTTTTGTTCTTCGATACTGCCCGCAGCTAGAGCGGTTTATGACGTCAGCTAGCACGTCAATGTAATGCGCTAGTGTGAACGTTATAAAAATCAACCGTCTGGAAAAGAGAAGCACAAGGAGTTCAAAGAAAACTGGAGAACGTCACTAATTCAGTCAAAATGTAGATGATCAACAATCCAGGTTATTAGCATGTTATGATTTAAAACATCTGATGTTAAAACAATATATCTGGACAATTAATTTGTATTGACCGCAGAGTTTGAAACCAGCATGGAACATGATGCGAAACCCCTTAAGCTTTATTGACCCTGTAAATGTTTCCTACCTCCATATCAAAGCACAACCACAAACCTCCGTCTTGGAACTCTGCATCCCTCGTGCATTTTTAGATGGAAAGATGACATTGCTGTGCTAGTTTCTTCATATAGCTGCATGGAGTATATTCATATCATACATTTCTATTACACATTGATGTATTTGCGTTGTACATCAATGTGTCTATATCAATATCTGTCATTTGTAAGTCGCTCTGAATGAGGGCGTCTTCTAAATAAATAAATGGAAATATTGGTCAAGGTATAGAATAAACAAATTTGTGTCTTAAAGTTTTAAAAAATGCCCATTTACCCAACAAATTAATGAATACATGAGAGGTTTATCTGCTCCATTGAGTTCTTTGAAATCAGCTCGTAATGTATCTGTTAAAACTGGTTTACGTGTGACCTCATAAAAATTAAATAGACGTTTCTCAACTCCAGCAGAGTTTGTCTGTGTTCAGATTTCAATAACTCAAATATTTTAAATTAAATTCTTCGTTTATTTCTGCTGTTACTACAGTTGGTGAGGTATGATGGATATAAATAAAATGTGTCTCATAAACTATGTGTGAATAACCACAATAAAACATTCCTCTGGGAAAATTCTGTACACTGGAAGAGATGCCAAAACTGATTCATGTTATTATTTAATCCAAATTCAGTCCGTGACTAAGACCATTAAGAGTCAGAATGAAATGATTTATGCTGTTAACGGGAGAAAGAGTTCTTGCTCAATTTTCCATGTAACTCATCAGTTATTTGGGAGTTTAGTGATACAGTGTCATTCCGTCCTTTTCATTCATTTTGTGAGCGTTTATTCATTCTTCAAACTGATTCAACAATCTGTTTTTTTGCACAAGATTTAATGTACAATATATCAGCAGACTAAGTAATGAACTCTTTGACCTTCTCTTAATAGAGTCTATAAACACAGATCTATAGAGGTTATCGAGGCCCTACAGTTCTCATTTCTGTTTTCTGTGGTGTTATGTGGGAGCAGGATGTTTTTCTGAACATTCTGGTCTTCTGAAAGCCATGATCACGTGCGGGGATACAAAAATGAAGTTAACTTTAATATTATATGATCAATATGAATATAATTGGAAAAATTTAATTGGAAAAATTGCAAATTAAATATAAAAGCTGTTAGTTCATAAATCACAGACCTGTGAACTTTTTTTTTTAAAACACTTGTTTGCGTTCATAACTTTAATTCAGCTTTAATTCAGGCATAGGTGGAGAGTGGGATCTTTTAGCCCAAATTTATTTGACATCACACCTGATATTTAAAAGAGACATTTTAAATCTCACAAGCCTCTCTGACACTTGGCCCCAGGTTTTAGTAACCGCCTTCTTCAGCAAAAGAAAACTGTCCTTCAAATGCTTGTGGATGCGTCCCACACAAATATGTCCACACCTGTGAGAGGCAACAGGGAGGGGCCAAAGACTCACTCAAAAGGGAATCTTTATTTCATCAGAGGAGGGACAATTGTACTGTTGAAGGAATGGACACAACTGCCATATACATATTAGAGTCAATTTCAGACTGACAGAGGTGGAGAAAGAGAGAGAGCTAGACATCTTAGCTGGAGTCCAGAAATAAACAGGTGGATTCCAGATTGACCAGATCATTCAAAAATCAGACACTAATAAACTAATAAATGCAATTAGTTACAAGCAGAAAGCGGTAGGGAGAAATATTAGCAGTATAAATCTCGCCTGATATGGCCTTTCTACGAAAGTTTGCATTTTGCCTAGTTTTGTTGGTAATCTGGAGTACAGCATGTAGAGCTACAGCAGTCGAGAGAGAAGAAGTAGATGATTTTACATTATCCAAAAGTACAACAGCGGATGCCGGCTCCACGGCCAACAGTTCGGGAAGCTCCATCACGACTCTTCCCATCGTCATCTGGAAGTGGCATCATGTGGAAACTCCATACCTGGTGGCTCTCTGGGTATTTACCTGCTGGCTCTGTAAATTAGGTAAGAAACATCACTCTGTGACCAGTTTCCATAGCTACAATATTAGTATATTAGCAATGGAAATACCTGTTCACTTTTGTCACATAATTGATATATAGTCTTCAAATGTTGGCCTGAAGCTTTTAGTGTCTTTTCGTGACTTTAACCATCTGTACAGATTGTCTAAAAAGTAAGATGTAAAATTTTGAAGGAGATTCTTTGTGAAAGTTATTTGTCAGGAACCAGTTACAGGTCCCCTCATCTGTGACCTCAGATGTGATGTTAACAGTTATCAGAACTAGAAACCTGCAGAAAAAACTCTGAATGCATCATTATTAAAGCTAAGCAGCGTCCACATCTGACAGCTTATTGTCCAGTGGGAATAAAACAGGTTATCCGATATCTGCAATATCAGATTACAAACTCTCAAATTTCTGTCTGTACTTACAGCTCATACAATGTTCTAGTGAAAAAAATCCCGGTTATGCATTTTCTTGTTTTCCTTTCAAATCATATTTATTTTTATATACATTTATGATACATTTATTTCTGTAAATGGGTCTATTCTGACATTTAGGTACTATGAATTAACTACTATTTTCTTTACTAAAACAATAGGAGAACAAAAAACAATTGTTAAAAAACAATTATACTTTTAAGAGCAAAAAGACAGCGTGAGTCTCAGCTTGTTTTTTGACAAGAATTCACATTAAATATTGGTACAGCTAACTACATATATTTACATACTGACAAGCAAAGTAAGGACACTTGCATTAAGATTTTACAATGTTTGCTTTTCTCCATCCTTTTCGTTCTCTCTATACTACAAAATGCCGCTACAAGAACAATGGAGAATAAATACAGCTGTAGCTGTACATCAGCGCTGGTTTCCTCTTATGAAGATTAGAACTGATGATTCAGAGATCAGCACCTCCACCCTCACTCTGTTCATTTGACGGATCTAAATTCCTGCCACCTATTGGCTTCGTTTAGGTACTGCAGACTAACAAAAACGAAACGTTTTCATCCTCATTTTCAAATATATGCACATTTTCTCACTATAGAAATTGTGAGGTCACGTGACGAGTCAAGTTTACACATCAGACAGGCTGAAATCATTTGATATAGAAAGTGAAGGTGGAAAAGTATTTGAAGAGCTTTTTAACTTATTCAAAACTGTCACAGTGAGTCACTGTCACAAAGAGTCACAGTGCTTGCATCAAAGACTAAGTTAGTTCTTATCATATTGGGCTTTGACAGTGAGAATTTTTACTTTTGTAAATGACCATTTATGTTGGTCTCCAGCAAATACAGTTTTGTTACCTGTATATAGAAGGTATATAGAATATATACCTATATATATATATTGTTAGACTGCTATAGAAAAACGGCTGAAATTTTGCACTTGGTGTTACAAGTCATGCAGAATCTTGTTTGTCTCGTTTATGGCATCATAAAGTTTGACACAAAGACTCTGACCTCTGTTTACACTGAAAACATGTTGTTGTGTGTTGAAGTCTGAAGATAAATGCACAGGTGTGACACAGTAACATTCAGGTTAATACGTCCTGTATGTCTGTTCAGTGTGACCTACGGTTTACGTTCTGTTTCTGTGATCCTGCGAGTGCAAACTCATTCAAACTCTGTTAAATGCCTGTGGGCAAGAATCGGTTGAGCTATAATGCTGATTCAGTTCCAGAAACATGAAGTAAAACATCTTATTGCCGGTYGTGTCCAAGCTCGTACATTCTCTCTCTGCTTTCAAAGAAATGACAGAGCTGAAACAAAACCTTCCTGCTGGTTAATAATGTACTCCATTAAATAATGAATGACTGAATGCATCTTTGACTTTCCTCAGAGGCACAGCGTGTAAAGTGAGGCTAATTTCTCAGACGATGTACATGAACTTGTTTGACACCAGAAGCGTTACACTCACACTGACTTCTGAGACAAGTGGATTTTGAATGGAAAAAAAACTGTTGTGATAACTAAGAAGCTTAAGTCACAATAAAATACGTTTGTCTAATACTGAGAAATTATGTCTAAATTTGATTATTTGAGTAAAACACATATTCTGTGATGATTAGAATGTACATTTTACTGTAAGCCAGTTTTAAAATGCAACACTCAACAATTTTATATAAAATGTAAGAGTTCCTACATCATCTCTTTATTGTAGTCGTTGGCCCCTGGACCCCTGGAGTTGGTCTTAGCCTTTTGAAATCCTTTCAACTTAATTTACAGTTTGTAACTGCAGTTTATTATAAAGAAAAGACAATGAATGTCTCTCTTAGCGAGAACTGCCTCTCTGTGCATTAAACACAAACAAAATTTCATCCATTGTACTCAAAACAGTTTGACATTTAAACAGCTCAAACTGTAAATGCAGCATACAGGCATAAATGTATGAACACATTTCTTTTGTGTTGCATTACAGAGACTTTATACTGAAGCGCTGGTCAATGCAAACTCTGCAGTTGATAGCCGACATTGTAAAAGCTCTATATCAATCATTAAATTCTATTTTTCATAAAACACACTTGTTATGATTTCAGTGTTTGTATTGGTCAAATTATTTTAGCTCGGTTGTAAAAATATCAAGTTAAGGTCACACGTAACATAAAGGATGAGATGTCTGCCCTTAAGTTGTAACCTTCTTAACTATTTTAACTATTTTAACAGGTGATTAGATATGTTACAGGAAAATATGAGAGAGAGAGAGAGAGAGAGAGAGAGAGGTCAACCAAGTGTGCAAAACAATGTACCACCTTGAGCCTGTTGTGTTTGTTAAGCATTACAGCCTCTGTTGCCCAATGACACGGTTGGCAAGATTCAAACTATTCAACTGTTTAAATCAAAACCCAAAAGTACACATATATTCTATAAAATCTAATGGCGCAGTCTTTAATTGTTGGCTGGCTGAACAATCGCAGGCTTTAAATATGACACTTCTGAATGGTCTGTGATGGCGTGCCAAGCATCAAAGTGAACTAATCCCATTACATAATATTATTTATACACTACAAACAACGTTTAGCAATTGTGGGCATTCAAAAGTACGTTCTAATCCCGCTGAGATAAAAGCATGTCTGACAGAGGTGAGGGTTTGAAATGCTGAATGAGTTAAATCAACAAATGATCCAGTAGAATTTCATGCCATCTTTCCCTTTTCCTAGAAAGCAACGAGGTTACAAAGCAAATAGTCTCCGGCATTAATCTCCTCTGGTTTTTGTATAGAGAAACACACCTTATTAATCTCACACGTTTCAAAGATCTCAGCTGTTGCTTACACTTGCCAATGTGGCACAAAATCAATATGAACTCAAACAGTTCTTAAGTTCTTCCAGGACCAAGTTATCTGAGTTTATGCACTTGATATTTTGTAACTCTGTTCATCATATAACAACAATCTTGTATCTGTTACAACAAAATTGCATCTGTTTTCTCCTCCCTAAGAATTTTAGGAGAAACGTTTAAATACTGAAATTAAACATCTGTTTTGTGTTGTGACACAAACTTTCTCTTAATTAAAAACAATTTCTTTTTAGTTTGATAAAAAATTATTTATTCAGCTATATAATTCTTTCCTGAAATCAACTGTGTTTAAATTATTAAAGTGTATAAACAGCCCTTACAAATGAATAAAAGAAGATGATTTCAAATGGGTCAAATAAGATTGAAGATCAAGCCAGTGTGAATGAATTTATGGACTGGTGCAGGAAACAGTCAGGAAGGAAATATAGGAGATTAACTAACTCACCTCTAAACTTTAAGCAGGATATAATCTTCCATCCGCTTCTAACTTCCTGTTCTGTCAAAAAAACATCATTCAGAGACACAGCTTAATTTTTAGCCCATTTTAAGTAACTCAACTGAATCACAAACTTCTAGTGGACTGAAAGATTTCAGTTGTTTATTGTCTGTAAAAACATCCACAGGAAAGCAAATTAAAAATGAGAATTTATTGATAAATCAGTTGTTTTAAAAGCAATAACATTAGACAGAGAGAAAACAGAGACCAGATATTTTTCAGGTTCATACTAAAAGTAAACAGTCATCAGTTCTGTGTGATTTTATTTCTGGAAAGAAATTTCAAGAGACAATGTCTTAAAGTGGATATTTAAATGAAACGAAATTGAAAGCTCAGTCAAGTCTCATGAGCTCTAAAAGAGAAACACTTGAGCCATTAAATTTGGTTATAGTTTGGTTGGAATCTCTTTAACTGGCAGATGTTTCTCCATCTCTTCTATCTTTCCAGTGTGCGAGTTGAACCACAGTGTCACCAGCGTGTTTCCAGAGAGCGGCCTGCTCATCATGCTGGGATTTATTTTGGGAGGAATTGTCTGGGGGGCCGACAAAGCTCAAACCTTCAGACTGGCGCCCACCAACTTTTTCTACTATCTACTGCCCCAGATCATCCTGGATGCGAGTTACTGCATGCCAAACAAACTGTTTTTCAGCAACCTGGGTGCCATTCTTGTTCACGCCATTATTGGAACGTGCTGGAATGCTGGTGCAGTCGGACTTGCGCTGTGGGGCTGTTACGAAGGGGGAGCGATGGGTAAATTAGAGTTTTTCTGGGGCAAAACATGTTCTGTATGTGATGCTTGATAGTCAGAAGGTTGGGTCTGCAATTTGGAAAGGCTAGATATATCAAGCTAGCTTTGAAAGCATAAAATCCCGCCCTCTCTTCACAGCGCTCTCCAAAGCCACACCCCCTCCAATAGTGTTCAGAGGTAGGCAAGCAGGACATCCTATCATTGCATTCGGACTGAATGAAATGATTGGACAAACATTTGATGGTCCTGCGCCTTCCACAGAAGATAAATAAATCTATAAATATATTTAGACCACTTTACTTAGTAATTGCTATCAGGTTGTGAGAAGACTTTCATCTAGCATAACAAAAATCACCTACCGTGCCTTTAATTAATCTTAAATATGTTTGACCCTCAGGGGAGCTGAACATCGGCCCTCTGCAGTTCCTGTTGTTCGGGGCTCTGATGTCAGCCGTGGACCCTGTGGCCGTGATTGCCGTGTTTGAGGAGGTCCATGTGAATGAAGTTCTCTACATCCTGGTGTTTGGAGAGTCATTGCTGAATGATGGAGTGACAGTGGTGAGTGTTCCTCAAAAACACTCTCACATATCTGCAACACATGAGCAGTTATCGGTCAGGCTGGAGAACTGTGGGGTCATATGAAACATCTTGTGTCTTTATCACAGGTGCTTTATAATGTGTTTGATGCTTTTGTGTCTCTGGGAGGCCCAAAGATCAACGCTGCAGAGATCATTAAGGGCATAAGTATGAACAAACACAATCTTTCTTCATTCAGAAAACGTACTGTGAGGCCTAACACTCTTTATTTTCATTTTTATTACCAACATCAATTTTCAAGTTTCCATCATAAATTAAACATCAGCATAAAATTGAATGAACATGTAATTTTTAAAAGTACATGTATTTATGTTTGATTATCCTCCAGCTGACATCAACAAAAGTCAAATGATAATGTTATCATGCCTCATACAGTAACAATAGAAAACAAAATCAAACAAACAAGAAATTAACTTCAATATCACACATTGACGTTTATGTGATCAGTGATAAAAAAAGGATCTATTTTTCTTTCTTTGTCCGGCATTTTTTAAAATCTACAGACTTTCAGCTTGTTTCCATGTTTGAAGGGGTGCTAGAATTTGTGTCCCATATATGTTCAGATCACTTGTTTACTGTATAAACACCTTGTTGTTCCTTCAGCCTTTTCATCAATTAAATCAACTGACACGTCTGTTATTCTAGTTTCGTTCTTTGTGGTGGCGTTTGGAGGCTCGTTTCTCGGTGTCGTGTTTGCCATTCTGACTTCCATGTTGACCAGGATCACCAAAAACGTCCAGATCATTGAAGCTGGTTTCATCATTGTCATTGGCTACCTGGCGTACCTCACTGCTGAGATGCTGTCGCTCTCCGCAATTCTTTCGTGAGACCTTCTTAGTGAACAATTGAGTGCATATAATTCCTACAATAGTTTTGTGAAGAAATGTATCAACACATGGTTTTGTGTGGAGCAGAATTACCTTCTGTGGGGTCTGTTGTCAAAAGTACATCAACGCCAACATGGATGAGAAATCGGTGACGACGTTGCGTTACGCCCTGAAGGTGATGGCCAACGGTTCAGAGACCATGATCTTTGTTTTCCTGGGGGTTTCAGCCATTGATAAAAACATCTGGGTTTGGAACACCGGCTTCATCCTCCTCACCATCCTCTTCATCATTGTATTCAGGTTCATGGGTGAGTGACAAAGTCAAAGTCATTAACAGTGTTTATTAAGCATAAAAATCAGAATTTGAAATTTCAGGGATCGTGTGACTAATACGAATTTTTCTGCAGGCGTTTTCTTCCTCAACTGGATCTTAAACCAGTCTCGACTGATTCCCATTGACCTCACAGATCAGATTGTGATGAGCTACGGTGGTCTGCGAGGGGCAGTGGCGTACGGACTGGCGGCCATTTTGGATGAAAAGAAGATACCAGAAAAGAATCTGATGCTCGGTACCACACTCATTGTGGTTTACTTCACTGTCATTCTCCAGGTGTGACCCATCACCAACCCACTCATAACCAGTTTGACCCATAACCAGCTTGAGTTTGCATGTGTTTATTCTACTCACCCGCTGAGTGCTGTGTGACTTCTTGTAGGGAATCACCATGAAACCTCTGGTTCAGTGGCTGAAGGTAAAACGGGCAAGTCAGTCAGACCTGACTCTCAATGGAAAGATGAACAACAGGGTAACTATCAGTCAGGACTAGAGACACTCGTTAGAAGATTCATGCATGTGGAAATGTGACCTTGTCTCTGAAATCCAGACTGAATCTGGACTGGCAAATTTGATCATTAATTTTTATTATGATTTCAATATTTGATTTCAGACATCATCTTACTCAGTCAATATTATTAAGGTTAAATGTACAATTAAATGTAAATCACAAAAAAAAGATCTGGAGCTGGTTTTCATAGACAGGGTTACATATAATTACCAAGTACATTGTGAATATGAGATTAAATAGTTACTAGGCAACATCTTAAAAGTTAAAGTGTGTGTTTGTAGGTGTTTGAGCACATACTGACAGCAATGGAAGACATCTGTGGTCGCATGGGAGATAACTGGTGGACCAGACAGTAAGAACTATTATTTACAACACGCACACACACACACATATAATTTTTGCTCAAATATTTTTACTCTTTTACAGTTGGAATCATTTTGAGAACAAGTATGTCTGCTGGTTACTGATGAAGAAAGATGCCAGGAAGCAAAATGACAAAATCTTAGACGCCTTCCACAGACTCAATGTGGAAGATGCCAGAAATTACGTCACTGAGGTGAGAGAATCACAGAGACTGTATTGCATGATCATCTAATTAATCAGTATAACATAAGAAAAAACTTTCCTTTAACAAGTTGTTTATATTTACATCAATGCATTTCCAAACTTATAGTGCATTAAGATTATACATTTTTATCATTATGTTTCCTGGGATTCGAACCTACAACCTTTACACTGCTAACGTAATGCTCTACCAATTAAGCTACAGGAACATGATGCTGTAATGCTACAACTATTAAATGCTATAATTAGCTTTACACTTTATTCACAGACTACTCTAGTTATGCATCAACAAAAATACAGTAAAACATGTTTTGTGATCAATATTGTTTTTCACATTCAGGGTGAAAGCAAAGGCTCTTTGGCTTTCATTCGTAATTATGACACAGCCAACGTAGACTTCAAGAAGAAGCTGGCGTTAGATTATAATGACATCATTCCCGACATCATGGCCGACATGTCAGAGTATGACTTTGGCATCGAAAATATTCCTGTGACTTCCATCACGTAAGTAGTCCACAAGAAACCTTTTGCAAACAGCAGAGAAGTGAAAGTGTCATATATTAGGATTGAAAAGGATGAATTTTCTATCCAATCAGAAAGAACCCGGTTCCTTCTGTATCCCTGAACATCCACGAGCAGGACAGAAGAAGCATGAGTGAAGATCTCAACGCTCATCATTTGCTGGATCAGCATCTGTACAAGAGCAGGAGACATGTAAGAACATTCAAACATCACGCTTCACTTCTCCACAGTGAACATTTTTTCTTATCAAAATTTGGAATGTGGTATCACCTTGTCCAGTGGATGTTCTCACCACATCTCAACCAATCAATCTCTTTACGGGCAGAACCGACCCACCTACAGCCGCAGTCACTACAACACCACAGAGAACCCGGACGAGGTGCAGGAGATCTTCCAGAGGACCATGAGAAACCGTCTGGAGTCCTTCAAAGCTGCAAAGAGGGGCGTAAACCCAACCAAAAAACTCTCCAAGCATCCCAAAAAGGATTCATCTCAGAAGGTATCACACCTACAACTCCTCCAGTGTCACTTTAGTTACAGGCAGGATAGGCAATTATTTCTAGAAGCAAGTTATGCAAGTTAGGAGTTTCTTCACATCCTGATAACAATCACTAAGTAAAGTGCTCTAAATATATTTATATAAAAATCTTCTGTGGAAGACGCAGGAGCATAAAATGTTCATCCAATCATTTGGTCTGAATTTGAGGGGCGTGGCTACAGAGAGCATGTCAAATTGTCCTCTTTCTTTTGAATTTTGAATTTATAAATGATCAATGTGCTACAAAACACACAAACAGCAACTTTCAGGATCAGAAACGTCACACAAACCCTTTACAAGTGAATTTCTGACATCAGACATTATTCTATTTAATCTGTTGTATTAAATACATTTCAGCCAAACGGAAAGCCTGCAGACCCACACAGAACTCATCCATATGGAGATGAAGGTAACACATTTTCAAGCATCACTTCGTGTTAAGCAGTAGTGCTCGTGATAACAGAAAGATTTGTGTTGTGTTGGTGCATCAGATTTTGAGTTTTCGGCAGACAGCGCGTCTGGAAGTGAGATGGCTGCCAATTTCCCCACAAGAACATCTGGAGGTAAAAACACATTCTCATGTTATTATACTGTATTAATTTATCTTATGATTTAATCATACTTGCCCTGTATTCTCTGCAGCTGGGATAGATAATCCAGCATATATCCACGACACCTTTCCTCCTCTGCGAAACCCACCGTGGCAAACAGAGGCGGGAATCAACACGGCCCCTTCCCAGAGGGCCCAGGGGCGACTGCCCTGGACACCCACCAACCTCAGACGCCTCACCCCGCTGCGGCTGAGCAACCGTTCCACAGACTCATTTATGATGGCTGATGCTTCGGTCAATGAGGAGGAACCTGAAGAACATGAAGATCGTCCTGGTTCAAAACATACAAGATTATAATCTCATACACACTTAAAGGTTGTCAAAAGGTTCTTCACAGTGATGCCACAAAAGAACGATTTTTGGTTCCCCAAAGAACCTGTCAGTCAAAGGTTCTTAAAAGAACCATTTCTTTCTTACCTTTTATAATCTAAAGAACCTTTCTCCACTACAAAGAACCTTTTGGGTAACAGAAAGATTCTACAGATGTTCATAAAGGTTTTTTATGGAGCCACACAGCCAAAAATGGTTCTTCTGTGGCATAATGAATTGCCAAAATTAATTTACCAAACATCTGATTGGGTTAATCCATCAATCCAGGCTGTTATTATGATATAAAACCAGGATTATGGAACAAGCTTGATTTGAATCTTAGTGTTCATTGTCACTATATCTTAATATAGACACACATTATTAAAGGGACGGCTCCTATCTTTCTCTCCTCTGCATGAAACACAAACTCAAACCTCACAAACCTCCCCAGGTGCCCTAAAGTCACGCTTTTTAGTCTGAATCTTTTGCCTGTTTGTGAAACAAAACATTAAAAGAGACGAGAACAAAATACAGAAGTGATGTAGACAAGCTATAAACTCAGGGTTAGAAGTTATGATGCAACGTGCACGCGCTTTTTCTCTCTGCCAGTCCCCCTAGTGGTGGAAACTGTAACTGCACTTTAGTGACTGCTTGCTGCGTACTATCACAGTGACACAAAGACTGCATGCTAGAAAAAAGACACTTTATGACCAGAGTTCCTCTAAAGACAAAGCAGTGCATTCAGGGAAGCATGCATACTACAGCAGATAAGCTGTATCTTGACAAACTGCGGCAGAAACAGCTTTGAGAATAGAATGTTCAGTCAGCTCTTCATCATTTGACCCTGAACTGAAGGGTCAATTACATAAAATATCAAGTTAGCATATGCATATAGTTATTTATTGCTGTATTATGATTATTTATGGCTATTTATTTTATGGTAAGCGGTAATTCTCTGGCCACTCCTTCAGCTATCGTAATATCAAGATGTACTCTGACTATTCTGCGCTTCTGTAATCTTACAATGATTAATAATCGAGTTTTACTGAAAGCCATAAATTATGTATTGTCACAATAAAAGAGCTTAAAATGTAAGTCATTTATAGCAATGGTTCAAAAGAGAAACTATGAAAAGTTCATGCTTTGTATGAAATTGAGCAAATGGTGTTTTGTTTGTTGAACCTCAAATCTTGTGTGAGGAACTTCAGGTGATAACATTATAAATGAGCAAATCAAACCTGTGCAGTTTCTGATTTGCTGTGTCAGACAAATAAAGTGATGCAAGAACAACACAAACACACTGATTATCAGCCCCAGCATTATTTTATT
>JAZGTK010011301.1:0-15714 GCA_036877625.1 Ambastaia sidthimunki | reverse complement strand
TTCAAAATACTGACTTTTCTGAACCGGTTTTTAAATGTGCTGTTTGGTAGAGAAAATCCTATGATTTGTGGCTTATGATTGTTTTTGCATATTAAGTTAGAGTAGATGCAAATGCAGTTGAAGTGTTTTGCATGTTGCTTCAGTGTTCAGTCATGGAGTCTCATGTTCTTGTGGGTTGTATTTTGCAGGACACAACAGACGGAAGCTCTTTCAATGCCTCCATGCAGACCTCCCCAGGTTCAATGATCAACCAGTACAAGTTTGATGAAGAAGAGGAACAGTGGGACAGTGATGCCAAAGACATTTTTGTCACAGTTGATAACCCTGAGAGTCATGTGACTGTTATCGAGACATTCATAACTTACCGGGTTATGACCAAGGTACAGCGAATCCAGACACAGATTTACAGAGTTTGCCTGTCAAATGACTTCAATCGTTCTCTCACTTGTTTTCATTTCTCTGACGTCAGACCACTCGGAGTGAGTTTGACTCGAGTGAGTTTGAGGTGCGAAGGCGGTACCAGGACTTCCTGTGGTTAAGAGGACGCCTGGAAGAGGCTCATCCAATGCTAATCGTTCATGTAGGTGAACTGTGTGTCTCTTTGTGAAACATGTTTTGTTAAAAAAACAGTAGTGACATTATGGTTAGCGAGTCAGACTTAAAAACCATTCCCAGCTACCCACTGCTACGAGTGTGTGTGATCATGACTTGGTATGGGTTATCACCGGTATGGGTTAAACGCGGGTCACATTTCAAGTATGGCTTACCGCACCTGACAAATATGTTAAAATGTGAGAAAAAAACATCATGGTACAACTTTTCTAAGTAGAACTTCTAGTTATGGTTTTTACAGAGATAATTATCTGTGGGTGGAGATTTTGCAAACAGTACTTGTGGATAATTACAACAAATGTCCTTTTCTGGTACAGTGAAGTTATTGTGTTTATCAGAATATAAATAATAAAGCTTAGTTAGTAATTTTACCTGCAAATAACGTTTTAGTTTTGTAACTGAAACAGATGAATTTTAACAGTTTAAATAGTTGCAACGTGTTGCCACTTAAACTTTGTTGTTACTGTACACACAGTGTTTGTTGGTTGTTACGAACTGATAAAGTTATCTCAAACATTCTCTTACTGTAACATTTCACGACTGTTTCTCAGTTTTAAATCCTGCAGCTGCTGTGTGATAGATCTTAACACAATAACATGACTGTGTCTCATCAGCCACTGCCAGAGAAGCTTGTGATGAGAGGAATGGTGGAGAGGTTTAATGAAGATTTCATCGAGACGAGGAAAAAAGCGCTGCACAAGTTTCTGAACAAAATAGCAGATCATCCCATTTTCTCCAGCAGTGAGGACTTCAAGATCTTCCTCACAGCAGAAGCTGAGGTGAGACACAAACAAACACACATAACTTATCTCTAAGTTTCAAACTAAAATAATTTCAATCACAATATTCAGTTATTTCTATACGTTAACCCCACCAACCCCTAAAATACTGCTTTATGAGTTCTTCATGTTAGGAAAATTTAGGCACTTTTCATCGTATGTGGAGATCAGATTTTTCCTTCATTCCCGGGACACAGCAGATTCCCCGAATGCCAGGAATGCTAGCAGAAACTGTCTGACACCCATAGACAGTGTTTTGCTTATATGTGATATCCGGTTGGTGCTTTTAAGAGGATTAAATTGAAGGCACTCAGATAATGTGACAGTTTGAGTTTAGACTCGGCTGAGTGACCTCAAGATAAGTGCTTTGATGCCTCTGCTGCCTGCAGTCATGTGCTGTTGTTGTGGATATTTGACATCTTTTGTGCTGATATAATAACAGTTACTGGTTTATCTCCTGGTTATTTTGCTGTTGTGGCCGGCCATGAAATTTAACCACCTGTTGCCCTCTTAGTGTCAGAATAAAATGTGTGTTATTCAGCTGTTGTTATCATGAACTGTCGCTTTGATGCTGTGTGTAGATGTTGGCGTCTCATAAGAAGCAGGGTCCAGGCCTTCTCAGCAGAATGGGGGACACTGTGAAAGGTCTTGCTGTCACAATCAGAGGTGTCAGAAATCGGCCGCAGGAGTTCACGGCCATGCAGGAGTATGTGGAGGCCTTCGGTCAGAAGATGAGCGCGCTTGAAAAAGTCACACAAAGAGTCATCGGAGAGCAGAAAGGTTTGATGTGTGGCCTATTCACACCTGGACTGTGGAATTATGGGAACTCTTTATAAACGAACTCTGCTGTTGTCACAGAGCACCTGGAGGAGCTGAAGGAATATGGGCCGACATACACGCTGTGGTCAAACTCAGAAGAGGAGCTGGCGGAGCCTCTGAAGAGCATGGCAGGATGTCTAGACAGGTGCTTCAAAGAGACAGAAGAGCAGGTCAAACAGCTCAATGATAACCTGATTCCAGCCCTTCATGAATACGTCCTCTGTACTGAGACACTCAAGGTACATCAGCTTCCCATCTCACTCCTCTCATGCTTTAATATAGATGATTATCAGTTTGCTTTGTCTTCATTTCATTTAAATAGATTTCTAGTTTGGTTAAAGCAAACAACCTGCTTGTTTTCCTGGTGTAAAAATCACCTTTGAATTGACACAATGTTGTATTTTATCCTATTGAAGGCATCGTTAGTGACATAAACCTCTATTCAGAGCTGAGATCGATACGGCCAGCATTATGGTTTTCTGAGGCTTGTCGCGTATTTCATCCACCCTTAAATTTAATTAAAAAATATTGATTGTGATTTTCATGATCATGGGTTTCAGACGGTGCTCAAGAGGCGAGACAACATCCAGGCAGAGTTTGAGGCGAAGATGGAAACTCTCGCCTCGAAGAATGCCGACCTGGAAGCGGTCAGTTTATTATAGATTGTTCCCAGTCTCCACATAATCCATCCAGTGCTCTAAAAAATCTCTGAGATTATGTTTAATAAAACAGAGCTCTGGCCGTCGTCTGCGCTTTCATTAGATATTCGTTTTGAGCTGTCACAGGAATTGGAAGAGATTATAGGAGTATCTAAAGATCGCAGTAGGTTTCTTAAAGCTGTGATGCACTTAAAGTAAGATGTTTTAAATATTATTGGTATTGCCTGAGCTAATATTGTCATATTGAAGTCTCTTTGGATTCTTGAGTTTATTTTTATCCGTCAAATATCAGGGCCAGAAAGCTTGAACGCTTGGAGAGGTCATTACTGGACAAAGTACAGGAGATTTCTAGAAAAGCTTAGCAGCATCTCATCACATGTCGATTTAATTACAAGCTTTGATTGACGTTCTGACATCCACAGCTCACTACAAAAGGCCATTTCTGAAATAGGAAGGTAACCTCAGTGGTCTGAACAAAAAAAGTATGTTCTCGCTAACAAATAATGTTGTTAAAGAACTGATTAGCCACATAATGGATTTGAATATGACACTTTTGCAATGTATTTGCATTGTTTTAAAATACATTTGCATTTTTGCAAACTATTCTGATACTGTGTTGTCAAGCTGCAAGCTAATAATAGTTTTACATTAGTTAAACTAACAGTTTAACATTAAATTAGCATTAGTTTAACATTAGTTAAACTAACTAGTTAAACTGCTAAACTTAGCCTACTATGATTGGAATGTTGTGTAATTTGTTAAATGTTAGAAAGAAGAATATCAGAGCATATTTGATCGTTTTAAACATCTTGTGAATTTTTCCCTGAGCGTTTGGTGTCCACTAACTTTCCACGACACTGTTTCTAAACTGCGTGAGGTTATTTTTGCAGTTAAGGTGTGTTGTGTGACTTCAAGCCCAGACATGTGTATTCTCACTGTTACTCATGTGTCCACTGAAGGAGTCGAAGGTGCTGACTTTAGTATGGGACAGCTTGGTGGGACGGTTTCCTGACGAAGTCAAAGAGCAGAAACGTCAGAAACTTGAGGGGGAGATTATGAAGGTAATATTTCTAGTAAGCGTTTGGGATTGGACGGACTAGTTTCTTCTGACTCTATCTGCTCAGGCTTTGTCTTTCTTTATGGTGACAGTTTTCAGGGAACTGGTTTCTCGAGGTGACCGCACCCTGATATGAGGGTGTGTTGACAAGTTTTTCTACCTCAGCCTGAGTTTAGGCTGGTATGTGACTTTTTATGCTTGAGTGCTGTGGTGTGTCAGCATTTCCTGTAGACCAGTGTAACTACTTACTCTGCTGTGGCTGTTTAGAGTGGACAACTGCCTAATGTCTCTCTGTCTCTGAGAGCTTGTCAGCATGGTTGAGTTTCTCTCTTTGAAAGAGGTTTGGTGAATGGGACTCTTTTGCAGGGCTAAACTTCTTTCTCTTCTTTATTATTGTCGTATTATTATTGTCTTTATTAAGTTACTATTGGTCATACTGAAGATCAAACGTTGAAAATTCACTCTAACAAACACAAGACTGCGGCTGGCTGTGATGTGATTTCTTACCAGTAGGGGGAAGTAAATGTCACTATCATTCTTTGGAAGATACTTGTCATCCCCAAAATTAATTTTCACGGGAATCTTTTTGCAGATGGTCTAAATTTAAGAGGTCACCAATGACTTACATTGTTCCATTTTTAGATACAATGCACCCTAATAATACAGCTTTCTGAGAAGTCTGTAGACTACAAGACAACTCATTGGGTTTTGGAGCAGTGCCGATATAAAACAGATAACTGGTTAAACTCAAGCTTTCTTTAGAAAAGCTGCAGTGAGCCAAAGAACAAATTGACCTAATTAGTGACAGATCTAGTTTATATCAGCACACCCAGTTTATCACTGCAAGTTCAGCAGGTTTTTATCAAACTCTTGGCTGTATGTCAGCTGTCTGATGGTGGAGGTAACTGCCCTAATATTCACTGTTTTTCACTGCAATGCTGTCATCTTGTTTATTAAGTGCTCTGTCTTCTCCCAGGGGTCAGAGGTCAATGGTCTGGATTATTCAACTAGTAGATGTAGAAAGTCCTGTATAATTAGGCTGGTTGAGAGTCATGTCTTAGCACTTTTGGACATGTTTTATAGAGATAAATAAGTGGCTTACCAATGAGAGAGTGTTTTACCGCAGAAGCCAACAAGCCTAGTTTACAAGTAGCAATAGATCTGACCCTAGAGACTAGATAAACCGTATACAAGAAAGATTTTATTTTGATAAACATAGTTAAACATTTAAAAGTTAGACATTAGCCAGGTGTATGCGGAGCATGTCTTAACCAGTAACATGCTTCTTAGATATAAATAGGGTTTGATTTAAAGACACAATATATGCTAAAAGAAAGTCAGTGAATCAACCTCTCTAATGATCTAATCAGTTATTGGACAAACTGATGATGTGGTAATTTTGTATCGTGTTTGTTCAGATGAGGGAAGACCTGGACAAGATGGAGGACAGGCTGGAATGGGCAAATAACACACTGAAGAACGACTGGATGCGCTGGAAAAAGGTCATGAGAACTGATCTACGATCAGCCTTCGTTGAGACAGCAGAGAAAAACGTAAACTACTATGAGAAGGTGAGATATAACTTATGTTATTGTGCTGTGACATCATAACCATGATGAGTATGAGTTTATAAAAGTCTGGGTGAACTGTGGTGAGTCTTTGTGTTGTGAACATTACAGTATATCTGTTTTATTAAACTCAATGCAGTCCTGTTTCTCGTGGTGTCTCCTTTACATTTGATGAGGTGTTGAACTAGACATTTAATTGAAAATGTTCTAGTAGTGAGAGGCAAATGTTCAAAGCAACGGCTGACAGATTTGAGAGAGATATACAGTATGTGGCCATCTGCCTGAATGCGTTTGCATGGCTGTTCTGGATACACGCCAGCAGGGGGAGACAGTTTCTCATTTATCCCCACTGACAACTAACTGCTCACCAAGTCTATAAATGTTGATACTTCAAGCTAAACTGGATGTGTTGAATAACACACACTCCTTAATTCAACTTGTTTTAAACGCTCTCTTCTGTTGTTGTTTGTAAACTGGAAATCACGACCGCAAGGCTAAAGATATTATACAACAAAGCAACAGAAACTTCTAAAGACCTAGTTATAGACCCCTAGAGACCAACCTGTTGTTGATACAGAAACAGAGATGATTGCGTTTATATTCAGAGGAAATCTGACAAACCCTGCTGGCTCTCAAGGGACAGGTGGAGATGGAGACACCTAGCAAGATTTAACACATGGAAAGCAAGCTGTCATTCACTTCAGCACTGAGTGACTTTGAAACTGTAGTTATTTTAAAACTGGCTTGCCAAGCTACAAGCTACCCATAAGTTAAACTAGTTAATCTAGCATCAAACTACCTTTTATAGCAAAAAGTAGCTAACTGCATTGTAGACTTGGATTTTGACCTGGATTTGTAAGTGTAACTGCATAGCAATGCCTTAGCAACCAGCCACTGTAGCTTCACTGTAGCTTATTTCCTGTAGAAATATCTAGTTGTCGTTGACTTCACAAACACTGATTCAATCTTCTCTATGTGTTAGTTCAAATGCTTTGGACAATTGTCTTTTTGTGTAACCACACAATTGTTTTTTGTGTAACCTCCAGACAGAGAACCATTTGTAGTTCATATAAAAACTTTTCTTGTTGTGTTTGACTTTAACAGAAAGTCTATACATACATATGCAGTGATCTTTAGTGCAGTATTATATAATATAGTGGAGACAGAACACAGACATGTCATGGAACGGCCTCTAAATCTAAGTCAAACAACTCAAATGCAAAATGCTGCACTGTTGAGTAGAATTAGGCTAATGGAAGATAAACAACATATTGACTTTCTGAAACAATTTTTTCTGTAACAAAGTCCTTGTTTGCCACAATAATGTATAATGTATGTTTGTGAATCTTCGTAGACTCAACAATCTGTCACTATCTGTGCTGGTGTGGGTGTTTAATATTTGCATGCTACATAATACAGACAACACAGCAGCCATGTACTGTAACATGGCAACATCAGAGGATTACCATGGAAATGCCATAGTAACAAGGCTGTTGCTGAAAAGATGGCAGAGACAAGAAATCTGTCAGGAAATGTAACATTTAATCAACAAGGGCAAAGGATTTTCAAACAGACTGCCGAAACGTTTCTTATGAAACAGATAAAACAACAGCTGATGCAATGCTTTTAGAATTCACTTGAGCCAGTCCATCTCCAGTCCTCTAGATAAAACACAAGAGTTGTTTACAGTCTCATCTGCACAGTTACGTCTCAGTTGTGCTTGAGTTTGTGCATGTTATTATTCACACCAGCATCATCAGTTACCATCAGATTAGACTCAGAGCATTTTCTTACAAGAAACAGAAAAATTGTGTAGACCAATCTCTCTCCCTCTGAGATCAGAAAAACACATTTTTCACCTCTGAATCTGACCGTGCAGAAGGTCGAATAAAGAGAAGGACGTTGCAACCAAACTTCTTTCTAAAAGCTCTACATTTAGAGCAGGATAATGAAGTCAAATTATATAATAAAATGTCTACTTCTAAGAATAACCTGAAGGGAATGAAACACTGAAGTCCAGACCGCATCTGTCAAACCCAAACTCTTTCACATCCTATTTAACATCTAGCTCTGCTTAACTTCTCTCTTAGAATGTTATACAGATGTTAGCTGCTATTCCACATTATTTGCAAAGTCCTGTCCAGAGATAAATATAGCTGTGTCCTAATTTAATTCAGAAGGCAAGTGTGGTCCAGCGCCCCCACACGCACGGCCTGTCTGAAGTCATTGTCTGAGGTCACATCATGTCCGCGTGCTGTGCTTGAGGAAGCCGTTGATGAACTGCCCGTGACAGCTGGACGGCCACAACCGATGTGCCTCTAGAATATCAGCTGTGATACACTCACACACAAACGGCATACGAGTGGTTTGGGCTGAGGGGGTTTTGTGGGCTCTGAGAGGTGTTTAGGGGCTGGGGTGGAGGCTGACGTGTCCCGGTCAGGACATTTATCAAAGGCTTAGCAAGTGACACCTAAATGGCACTCGGGGTGAGGAGCGAGCACAGCTTGTGAATGAGATTGGTGGTGTGAGGTGTTTAATGTCACTGCACTCAAAGAGTTTCTACTGATATCAGCATAAGAAACTCAATTAGGGTTGTGTTGGATGCACAGTGTATGTTTTAAAAATGCACAATATAATCTGTATAACCTATATATGTTTGCCCTGATTAAACAGTTGGATTGTAACTGTTTACTGCTTAATCGGTTAATGTGCTTGGCAACTGAACAGCCCACACAGCTGGTCTAATTATTACTACTTATACTTGAGGTTAAGAATTCTTAATGGCTATCACAATGACTATTTTAATAACAAACGTTATTATTTATTTATGTCTTTTATCATATTACTGTTGCCACTGTTATGTAAAAGCAATCAAGCTTTGCATTATAACTGAATCCATTGAACTTAAATAAATGACTGAAGATTTATTGTGTAAATGAATAAACATTTATTGTTTAATGTATGTGTGTTCTGTTGCAGTGTTTGGCTGTATGGGAGTCATTCCTGGTGTCTCAGAGAACAGAAGATGAAGGAAGGGAGATGTTGGACTCTTCCTGATCATCTCTGGTGCTTTTAGTGGAACAGGAGACCACCAAAGAGACGCTTTTATTTGGGCAGGCGTCAGAAGGTTTATATTTGAAGAGACAACCAAAGAGAGACCCTCAGCCCGTGCAGAGTCTGCTAACATTCACTGGCTGAGAGCTATAATGAAACTACAGTTTTCTCTCTCATCTATACGTTTGCCCCAAAGCACACTGTGGTCCTCTCAGATTCTTTCTATAATGGGGTAAATATAATACTGCCAAATGTTTCATATCGGGACCTGTTCTTCATTCTTGTTTATATAAGTACAGAACATGAGATTGGGTATCAGGGCATGAAAAAAATAATGCAATTCATGGAAAATGAAGATCACGTCTTATGGCTTTATTGCATCATCTGACCTTTATGGTCGTCATGGTTTTACTGAGGATTTAATCTATATGTTTTTTTAGACGTTCTGACCTCTTGCAGATCAATGCAAAAGCTGTTTACTTTCTATAAGAGCTGCCTCACTGAAAAACTATGAGTTGTGTGTAAATGCACCATAAATGTATATGAATGTCTGTCTTGCCTCGGACTGAACTGATCAGTTACTCCATTTGTGGTACTGTTAGTTTGATCAAAATCCAAAAATCTGATTTTAAAGGAGATACTGACATTCCAAATTGTTTACATGTTATTGAAGTGCATTAATTTAGCAGTAATTGAATGTAATTATGGACAACGAATATGAAATGAGCAAATTAATATTATATACTGTGATTTGAATGCAGTGCACTAATATCTATGTAATTCTGCAAACTGATTTTAACAGAACAGTGGTGAAGTTGAATGAAAATATCTGTGTATTCTTGGAAATAACTGTAAAAAAATTGTGATTGAACGGATAAAAGAATTGGAAAAAAACAGAAACAGTTGTGTGTTTATCTTAAACTATCACAGCCTAAAGTTACTAAATGGTTAAGAACTTTTTAAATAAATATCTCTTTAAATTATTGCTATTATAGTGTCGACAATAACTGTTTCATGGAGGGAGACAATTCAAAAGTCACTATCAAACCTAATGACAACGTTTAGCTATGTTTAAAAATTACCAATTGCAGCAGATTATTTACAGAAATGAGCCACTGAAGTAGTTTTGTTTCATCAGATCCTTCATCTGTTATTTTATTCCAGCACACGCTCAGTAATTCAATGAGCTAACACATAATTCATCAAGGAAATACTTTTTTTAGTCTGTCCATGAATACTTCAGAAGCCTGGAATGATACAATAAGAGAAACAGCGAGCCAATCCATGAATCCCAATGCAACGGGAAGTAAAATCCCAACTTCTGTTCTGCAATACAGTCCGACTCAACATCTTTCCAAAAAAACCTCAAGTTATGAACCCATTGATTTAATGTGTTGTTTTAACTGGCAAAAGCCATTTGGGGTCTCCACAGCACTATTAATTGGTGAATGTGTGAATGAATGGGAAGCGTATGAAACAGTGAAGGTGAAGCATCACATGCATGTTTCTCTGGCATGTCTTCTGGGTTTAGTTGGCAAGAATCAGCTCTGATCTTTCCTCACGGTAAGTCAAGAGACCACAAGTGTGGATCAAACCACAGCTGGATCAGACAATCACAGGAAAGCCTCACAATTCCCAGTTTCTTACAGTATTTTCCAGCTTAAAGCTTTACATGCATGTCAGACATTCAACAGATTCCCAAAGGAGGGAAATCTTGTTGTTTTATTGGAATATTGGAGTTTTTACTCATGATGATCACACTCACCTCAGATGTTTCTCCTCAGATGATGTTTCTCCTCAGATGATGTTTCTCCTCAGATGTTTCTCCTCAGATGATGTTTCTCCTCAGATGTTTCTCCTCAGATGAACGCAGCTCAGATCATGTTGGTTGCTCAGATCATGTTGGTTGTTTGAATGTTTTAAGGGTTATTTAAGTCATTATTGTGATGATTTGAGGATTTCGTTGGACGTTGAGTTCCTGTCAGATGTTTATGTTGTTTAAACGTTGTCTCGTGTAGTCTAACTGACTTTGGCGGCATTAGAACAGTGTTATCTCGACGTTTGCCGTCTTAAATGTTTATAAAGCAAAACCTTTAGCATGTTAATGATAAATATGAAGTTTACTCACCGTTTGTCGTCGTCTGTCCCGTTAGCGCGCGAGCTGACTGCTGTTGCTATGGTTACTGCCTCAGTTCGCGAGCGTATCGCGCTTATAATATATAAACTTATAATAAACTTATAACTGTTGTTGTGACTTACATGTTGTTTATAAAGTCTTAAAACTGATGCTGATGTGTAGTAAAGCATTTTAACCCCGTGACTGTTGCCAAAGAACAGCGTTTAAACAACTTCTGCTCGTCCATAATCTCGTCCTTAACATGTTTTTGTCTTATGTTTTAAAATGTAATCAGATTGACTGTACAAGTAATTTTAAACATACTTACAATTTTAAATGTTTACAGATGTTGTTGCAACTTGTAAAAAATGAAATTGTTGTTGATGAGTTAGTATAAAGACTTATGGTTGCTGTTGTGTATCTGTTGTGTGTAATTATAACATTAAACATTGAACATAACCTTAATCACACTTATATCTAAATACAGCATGAACAAAATGAGTTTAAAATAACGTTAGGGTAAATTAAAGGCATTACATTGATTTGCTTGTTGTTTTCTCATCATGGATGCTGTTGTGTCTTTGCAGTGTGAGGAACTGTTGAAATGTGGTGAATGATTCTGAGGTTGTGTTGGGCTGTAATCTCTCTCAGTGCAGCTGTACACCAAAACACAGAAGCCACGCCATCAAAACAGCCCATTTATATTGTATGCTGCAGTAAACACAGAGTTCAGACACACAAAATGACTCCACTTTGCCACGCTTGTGCATTGCTGATGTTAGAGGTGATTTTGAAGAAGGGCTGATATGAGTTTTTGGAAATGAAAAACAATTTCCAGGAAAAATGATAGATTTCTATAACCCATTGATCCTGGACTGAATTCCTCTCAGTTGAGAGATTTGATGAGCTGCTGGAAATTGCTAATCTGCTTCACTGCCCTGTTAGCACAAGCTGTTAACCTGTTCACTGAAGACTAGCAGATCCCAGAAAGAACCTGAGGATATAGTTAATGCTTCTATTGTCCTGCCTGTTGCCATCACTTCATCAACATTTTAATAACATCTACCGCATTAAACCGGCTAACTGCTTCTCCTGTCAGTCATTTTTGATACTGTGCACTAGTATTGTTGACTCACTGGTTCTGACAGGTTCTGTTGGGATGTCACAGGACTGCTTGGGTCTTTTTCTCAGGAGAAACAATCTAGGGCTTAAAAGTCTTTTTGATTTTAATTTTATCTGCTTGCTCTCTAGGAGAAACAACCGAGACATCAGATAAGATTTCACTTGTGTATGACATCCTCACTTACAGACGCTAGAAACCTCAGTGTTCACCTCTACAGCATTTAATTGAATGTTATTATCAGAGACATTTTCAAATGACATGAAAGCAATTTTAAATGTGTCCCGGCACACCGACTCTTTTCCTGCATTTATTCACAATGTTTCAACAGAAAGGTGAAAAGTGAGATCAGCTGTTCATGAGGATCATGAAATAGATGGTAAGCAATCAAACACATTCATATTCTAACAGAAGACAAAGATCTAAACAATGACTCATATCTTAATGAATCTGGTTCTGCCCAAAACTCAATGTGAACTCTGAAAAACCACATCAGAGTCTAATCAGACACTTCAGTGTTATTCTTGTTTTCTAGTTTAAACAGAGATGATGTTTGACGCTATTGTTTCTTTCATGAACGTTCACAACCTCTTGAGCTTCTCGTCTAATCACACAGTTGTTGCTGAGATGCAGACCAGGCTCTGAAAGCATTTGTTAGACGCGGTGCAAACATTTGTCTGCTTGCTAGCATGTCTCACAATCACATCACAGTTTGCATAAGGACTGAAAGACACGACTTCCTGCCTATCACACAGCACAGAGACAGATGCTTCATTTGAAAATGTTTTTGTTTTTGACTTTTTTCTGTTTGTTTAAGCTTGGTAATACTATTTTGACTCAGTTGTGAGCCTTAGACTCCCAGAAGTTAGACATGAAAGATTTGCATAGAAATCTCCATCATTAGTCCACTTTAGTGTTAAAAATGGTGAGTCACAGTCTCACAGTGTGAGAGCAGTAAGACATCGAGCAGACCTGACATTTAAACACACACCTGTGATTAATCATCAGACTGACTGATGCCCAGCTCACACCTGTTGACCCTTAAGCAGGAAACTGTATTGATAGACCTCATTAAACACAGTCTGAAATGTTCTTCCCAAATCACATCACATTAGACTTTAGGTGCTTTAATATGCTGGTGTAATAATGAGGACAGTAACAGCCTGATACCTGTTGACAGATGATGCATTATGACAAATGTTATTTTTGTATGGAATAATTTTCTGCTTCAAAAGGGGAAAAATTTGATAGTAACATTTGACAAATAAACTAGGAACATAAACTTTATTGTAATATTTTTTAAAATAATGCTTAATAAAAAGATCTAAATATAAATTGCATATCCAGAGAGATGGAAGACAAAATGTAAGCTTCTAATTAAATATATTCATTGTTTCATATTGGGTTTTTTTTGCAGATGATGCATTTCATAGACACCAAATGTCTAAACAGGAAGTTCTTCAGAAATGCATTATTTGAATGAAAGGAACATTATTTTGTTTTGGTGTTATATATCTGGAATAAATGATGCCTCAGATACAGCCAACACAAGACAGAAATCAGCTCAGCTCAGCAACATCACTGCGACATCTTCTGCAAGCACAGAAGTGAATCTCTGGACCAGACTGTGTATCTGTGGACTCAGTGACCCACAAACAAAATATTGTTCTCAGTAAGAACTCGATGGCAATACATATTGTAGAGGTGAGCGAAACTCAGTGATAGAGTGGATTCCAACCTCATCTCATGTGCATTCATGAGAGGAAACGGCCTGCCGGTGAACTGAATTTGTCTCAGTGAACCATAAAACGAGAAGCCCTCAACCTCTGTGGAAAAGGGCATCTGGTCATGAACCGCAATGGAGCTGTAAGTGTCTGGCAAAGGTGCCCCACCTGGATTTGTCATCAGCCCTCAATGACTTGTGCAGATCCAGACCCAGTGTGGTGATCCAAAAAGTTGCTTGGGTGAGAGGACGTTATAAAGCCACTCCATGTGGAACAGAAACTTGGGCCCCTGTGGACCTACAGACCTCCAGCTAATCACAAAGAGCTCAACAATAACTATCATGGCCTGGCAACCTCTGGAGTACAGACTCACAACAAAACAGCGTATCAATGTCTCTGTAGCTGTCGCCAACCACAGACAAGACTCAGTCCAGAGAGAGACCAGAACAAACAGCAAAGAGAGTTTTTAGATGCAATCAAGGTCATGGTAAGAGAGCTGTTCAAATGAAAGGTCACTCAATCTTAATATCACATGCCCACTCGTCCACCATGTCACTCAATCAATGTCTTGACTTAAACGTGTTCTGATCCAGGGTCAGATTCATGAGCACGTAAGCTGAAGGCAAAATGAAACACTTTATGACAATCAAATATTTGCTCTTGCTGTGAAACACATTGCAGATCAACGGCTCCATAAACACATATCAATATAGAGAGAAATGAATGATTTTTGTACACAATCAGCCTCTGTTTGACTGCAGATAAACACTGATGTATTGACCAGCAGCTGTGGTTAGATTGCTTGATGTTTTACTTGAGTTTGTGATTGTCACAAAACAGAACACCATCTATCTGAAGAGTTACAGAGTCATGCTGTACAGCACCAGACATTTTCTCACAGTTTCTGACTTTTTTTAAATGAACATAAAACTGTTTCATAGCAGTTTATCTGTGCAGTCTTTCTTGAGACAGTTCAGCATCAGTCAGACTGAAGAGATTCTGAGTGACGATCAGAGCAAAGGATTTGTCTCCCTTTGGAAAGAATAAATCCTTGTGCAGGAGAAATATGGACTTTCCACTCTGTCCTGTGGCTCTGACCCTGTCGAGTGACAGTTATAAATGTGACACAGCCAAATCGCTTCATCTTTTCTGATTGCTTGTTTGTGTTTTTCCTCCTCAGGACAGACGATGTCAGCCAGGAAACTTCTCCTCACCACTTTCTCTCATTCTACAGGTCCTCTAGAGAAAACCAGCCAATTTTCCTGAGGTCAGGGGTCACAGACGCCACAGGGTCCTATAAATGCTAGTGAGGGCTTTCAATATAAGATGTCCTTCATTTTATTGGCTGTTCACATCAATGAAGCACTGGTTAAAGAATCTGCCACAGGGGAATAGAATATATTTTTATTCGAACTTTAAATTTCATCGTCTCTACAGTGTAAAAGGTCATGAATTCAAGAAAGCCCTGAAAGGACTCAAATAAATGGATTCACAGATTCAGCAAGAAATCCATCTACTGTATCCAAATAAAGAAACACTGTGATACAGAAACAGGAGGTGAAAAGAAATATAAGAATCATAAGTTAAAAAAGCTTTTAACAACCAAACATTCTGTGCAAGATATAACACTGAATGATCAGACCAATATAAACACTTTAAAAAAGAAACATCTATTTGATACACATAATAATTTAATGTGTAATACTACAGCTAAAATTCAAAGGATATTAATGATACAGTACAATATGTACTTACCGCATGTCATTGTACACGCATACACCCTCTTACACACACACACACACACACACACACACACACACACACACACACAAAACATCATTTTTTAACAAATTATATCATGTGCAGTTACACTGTACACATCATGTTAGTTTTCATTTATAATACTGCTGAAAGTGTGACAATTGTTTAAACTCTTCACAAGAAATCCTGATTGTTTCTTTTTATGTCTTTAAGCTTGTCTTTTTTCTTTCTTTAGCATTTGTGATTCCTGCTTCAGCAAAAACATGATATTTATCACAACAATAAACTGTACGACAGTAAATAAAAAGCATCACTTTAGGGGGCCATATGAGAAATTCTTATGAGATGCAGATCAATGGTTATTGCTCTTCTAAGCACTGCTCACATCAACAGGGATTTTAATTCTGTACAGTTTAATGGTAAGAACGGCTGTGTAAATACAAAT
>JAZGTK010011300.1:2684-15714 GCA_036877625.1 Ambastaia sidthimunki | reverse complement strand
AACTCAACTGATTAATCATGGTTCTAGCAATATCAATGTCAATAGGAAGATTCATTTCCCAGGGGAACATGTGTATTGTTAAAAATGTCTACCTCAAAAGCACAGTAAGTCTCTCTGGATAAAGCATCTGCATAAATGTAAATGTTAATAGTTGGATCCACCACAGGATGTCACAGTTTTACTAAAACAAAAGTCTCTGTTCTTCATAGTTCAGCGTTGTAGTTTTGCTGTTGTTGCTCTTTTGGAAGCGATTGTTTTTTTAGCTGGCTTTCTCTTGTGCCTGAACCATTCACCCTATTAATAATAATGAGCAGCATATATTTCTAGAAACTGTAGAACAAAAGAGAACTTTACTATTCAACCTATTCTGCAGGCATAACGGCAGCAGGACCACGATGAGCTCTGCTGTGACCAGGCTGACCTTCTGTATATGCATTCCATCGTGTTCAGGAGAGCAATTATCACAGCAGCAGATGCAGTCTGTCATAATGCATGATCCTTGTCTACCAAGACTCTCTGCGGTCCAATTCTAGGCTGCTGCAGAAGCACCCGGAGTAACATGGCCTCTGGGCATCTGGAGGAAGCTCATGGCATATCAGAAAGAACACCTTCTCACAGGCCACCGTGGGGCATGACGGGGTTCTGCATTGCTCTTGATTTCACCAGAACAATTCCATTTTTGGGTCAAGGGTCAGAACAGAAGAACTAAACCCCACTAGTGGGCCAGACACCTAAATAAATGCCAAAATGCCTTTGAGGTTAATTCCTTTGTTTTTATTTCAGAATATTTTATTCTAGGCACATTTAAAAGTGTAAAGTGGAAAAGTAGTTTTATCCAGGGGCAAATATTGTCCCTTAATAATAAAACAAGTTAATTTTTGACACACTTCCATGCCCAGCCACCTTCAGAAAAGTGACCTGGTATTGGAAAGTGTGTGTGGGATAGAGAGAGAGCTTTTTTATTACATTAATAACTGTAGTATAAGGGTTCACACTGGGGCAGAGGAGGGAGGTCACCTTTTACTATGAAAGATACCTCAGAGCAGCTGCTCCTGAGCTCAGATGTGATCATTACAGAGTTTTAGACTCCAGACCTCTCCTCACCTCCCTTTCTGTCTTTATTTCTAAAATATCAACAGTTTAGAACAGGTCATCAGTGCACTGTGGCCCAGGAGATGTTTTGTACCTGGTCTTCAAAACTCTGCTAGTAAAACTCTGAAGTAACTCTGCTGCACTTAGTGGGTCTGTCTTCCGTATTCTCTCATGACAGCTCTGTCACATCAATCAATCAAAATCCAGCCTCCTCTGCTGTATCCAGTATTGACAGCGGAAGTGTTTATTCCCACCATCAACTAGCAGTGGGTATAAATCTTTAAAAATGTTTTCGAGAGCATTTTTCGAGAAGGTGGAATTGATTGAAGTGGAATGGCACAAAATCTAAACAATTTAGAAATATTTGATCAGTTTAGATGTTTTTGAATCTTTTATTATTTATATTAATTTAAATTTTCAAGCAATTTTTTGCTATTTTAGATAACCATTCACAGTGTTTATACCCACATAGCCAATAATATTAATAAAATAGCCTACAAGTTGTTATGGACAACAAGATCTACTGTGAGGGATTTAGACATCTTAACCATGAACAACACATTTGTCATGCCACATAAAATTCATACAAAACAAATGCAGGGCAAAAGAATATAGCCATCATTACAAAAAGCCATGTTTATACTGCTAGATAACACATGGCTGTTATCAGCATTTAGAAAAGACCAAACAGGCAACGCATAGGAATTTTTCAGATTAAAATCTTTCATCTTGAGATAACATCTGAGAACTTTAGAGAAGGACGCTATAGTGTCTCAAGGAAGGAGTAATTGTGACCTGACTGTGAACATTTGATGTCTGCATTCCTGTATGTGATGTAGATATCAATGCCTGGAATCCCTTTTTACTCTGGTCACGATTAGCCATTGAGTTAAAATGACATTCTGGTGATATGAGTGAGCAGAAAGCCTGTCTGTTTTAAACCCTAAATACCCCTATTAGAGATCTGAAGCACATATAACAAATAGGTCCTGTACAAGCACCTCTTCAAGTTACCTTTGTAACAACATCTGGTTGCGATCAGAAAACCGTATCCTCTGAAAAGAGGGGATCAAAAATGACAGGTTTAAATCTCTGCAGTGCAAATTGAGACGGTTTGTGGCTTCACTTTTATCTATAACTTTTCCTTTTGACAGAAATGCTGTTATTGTTATTACGGAGGCAGCATCATGAGTGTTGAATGTGATTTGTGAGTGTGGCTAGTATTTTATACCTGTGCCATGCTGCTATGTATAAAATACTAGCATGAACGTATGTAAAAATGAAAAACAGTATATTATTTTCGTTGTTCATGTTCGAAATGTTTGCTTTTAGGTTTACCTAAGTTCATTTCAATCTACTCAGAAATGTATGTGCTGCATTTTGCTGTTTGGTGCTTTGGTTCAGTCTTCTTTGTGTATTTCATTAAAGCAAGCTTTTATACTTAGTCCAAGGTCTTTCTTATTGTTCACATGTCAGTCATTTATAGTTTGTCAAGCATGTGGAACAAGCATAATTTCTACAACCTCACATGAATGTATGTAAAAATGAAAAACAGTATATTATTTTCATTTTATTAAAAAAATTCCCATACTAAGTCTTTAAATCTCATTTTTAAAAATGCAAGAAGTTATTTGAAAAGCTTTTTGGAAATAATAACGGACCCTATTATTAAAGTCTGAACTGGCTGAGAATTTAATTTATCATTTCCCTTTGAGCAAGCATAAATCAAATAAGGTAAAGAAAGTCAGTAAAAGTTAATTCACAGGTAATTCTCAGCATCTTCTCTCTGTGTTTAGTTGTACATGGATGGAGGAGTATAATTTCCTGCTTGACAAGGAAACAAAGATAATGATGATGATGGTGGCAGTGGTGATGCTGGTGGTGATGATCATAACGATAGCGGTGATGATGGTGATGATGATAATTATGGTGATGATGGTGGTCTTAATGATGATGGTGGTGATGGTAAGCATGATGATGGTGGTGGGGGTGATGATGATGAAATTGTTCTTGTTATTTTATTTACTATTTATGAGATATATTCAGGGTGACAATTACAAATGCAAATTCTTATATGAATTACATAAAAATCAAACAATATTTTTTTAAACTTTAAAATCGCAAAACAGGTTTTGTAAAATAGTAATGAGTGTGCATGATTTGTTTTTTTCACAGAGCCTTAGTCAGAAAGCAGCTGAATGGCTAATGAATAATAGCTTATTAATCATCCTTGTTACTGTCAATTGTTCTGAAAATAATAGTCTAATCTACTGGGCACACTGATGGAAAATGTATGGACTGGTGTGCTGTGGTTTAGACTTGGGGCCGCTAATAGGAAGCCTCCAATCCTCACAAGCAGTAAGCCGTAAGCCAACACCATTATGCCTCTGAGGAAGGCACTCAACCCATGTTGCTTTAGGAGGTTTGTCTATGTAATAAGTGAAAGATTGGAAATGAATTCCACTAGCACTGGCTGTGTGGTGATAAATTGAGGAAAAACTAGCCTGAACTTCTTTAAATAGGACGAAAGTACACAATGAGACTCAGAACTTTCTCTAATGTGGAATCTCAATTGAGCGATAGTACAAATCTTGTCACGTGACCATGTCTGTACAGTCATTGAGCTGAAGGAAGGTCTGCTGATGAAGAAGGTGCTTATGGGACTCAGGGACACATTTCTCAGCAGAAATATGTGTGTGTAGGCCTGTGTTTCAGATCCGAAAACAATGAGTGTTTGTGTGTACGTGTGCGAGTGATCCACGGCACGCAAGAGTGGGAAGGTGAAAACAGTGTTAGTTTTTGTCTTCTGTTTTTGTGACATAACCAGTGTGGGTGCGAGTTCTTCAGAGAGCTGCTAATGACTGTGTGAGAGATACAAACAGATGTGTGTGTGTGTCTGTCAGGGGATGCAGGGTCTCGCTACAGGGGTCTGATATAACAGTAACAACCAGAGACAAGTTTGAGAACTTAAAACCCTCTCAAGGTTTTATGATGACACTATCTAGGGGTTTTGTGGGAGTCATGGGTTCATATCGGGTCTACTTTTGAGTAGACAAGTGAAATTAAAAGTTTTTAACTTAAGGCATAAAATTCTCTCAGCAAATTATACAAATGCATCAATTATAAACTCTTTTAGTCACTGGAGGCAGCCACACTTCTGTACAAAACAAGTACTGTATGACTATGTCTGACATTTTTAATAATTTTTACATAATTTAGTAAGGAAAAACACAGAGAGTTAAACCTTACTGTGAGGTATGTGGAGTCTTTGCATGGCAATATCAATGCAACAGGCGCAAAATTCTTAGGAATTCAACTCATCCATCCTTTCTCAAACCTGCAGGATCATGGAGGCTGGAATTCAGTTTAATTCCGATTACTTGTATAGTGCTTTTAACAATTCAAATTGTGAAATTCCATTTGTACAACATTTGTGAAGAGAAATATTCAAACATAATAATAAAACCATTTTTCATTTTTATAAAATAAATATTATAATAGCAATATTTATTATTATAAATATTATTATAAATATCTTTATAATAAATACATTTTATACAGATAAAACTTTTGATTTGAAACTCTTGAAATAAACTCTTGATTTCTTTTGTTGCATGAAAGCAAACATGCATTTTGCCATCACTTTTTGTGTACAGTAATACAATTAATAAGTTGGAACAACATGGAGGAGAGCAAATATTAAAAAAATATTTTGGGGTGAATTATTCTATTAGTTCCTGTGTCGTGTCTCTGGTCTGTTAGTAGATACCGCTGTGTGTGAGCACTGGCTGCAGTGGTATGTTGAGAATCTGTCCTCTTGGCCAGCTGAAATATGGCCTGGTGGCCCCTCCCTTTCTGCTTCTCAAAGCCACTGATACTCTGGACCGTTACACTCTGAGACGTTCATCTGCAGGACGCACACTGCAACCTTCATGACTTTCCAACCTCAACCTTTTGAACCTGACCCTCTGTTTGGGTACCTGCACACATGGCTTTTCTCAACTGCCTAACAGCACTCGTCAGACAGGCCAAGGTAAGAGAGAGAAAGAGACAGAGAGAGAGACAGAGAGAGAGATGTCAGTTACACAGCACAAAACTCTGTGCTTACAGGCTCTAAAACAATAATAATACCATGTTTTAAACATGTATTCATGGTATTCTTTGAAGAACAGGGAGTTCCATGTACTGAAAATACCATGAATATAGTAATCATTCAGTAATATCTAATACCATCACTTTAATAGTACCAACACAGTGTTTTTTTAAAGAAAAAATTCAAAATGAATTTTAAATAAATTCAAAATGTGATTGTCAGTCTATAGAAGTTCGAAAACAGAATGTAAATATTTTCTTTTTGTGTGAATGGTTGAGAAGGCATACTGTATACATGTCAGAATATTTGGAGTTGTAAAGTGGGTGTAGGAAATGAGTATTTGCTGTACTATACTGGACTGGACTCACTGACTGGCTTCTCATAGTGAGCTTCAGCCAAAAGTTTGTTACCAGGGCAACATCTTTTTAAAAGCAGCATTCACCAAAGTTCCACATGGCTCAGCCAATGGGCTACACTTCAGCTCCTATGACATCACAACGTTCCTAAGTGAGAGATCCTGATATATATAGTCTTTTTCCGTAGCAGACTTAGAATACAGTGGAATGTCTGTTCAACTGAAATTACTGGAGAATGGGTGGAATCATATATTGATTCAGAGTCAAACACATACACTGTGTTGTGACTTTTAAAGCATGACTTAAACTCTGTCTGTTTCTCTCTGAATTTGTATAGTTTGCAGAATAACAGAAATTGAAAACTGGCATCTTACTTAAAGAAATAAAGAGATCACCACTGTTTACTTACACACAACTTATTATAGCCCTGTATTTTTTTTCCCTGTAAAACATATGAGATTTTGGACAGATTATTTTCTGAAGCAATATAACTTTGTGTGTGCAACACACTGAAATGTGTTATTATTTCTTGTTTAATTAAAAAATGACATTTTGACAAACAATGTTTGGGTAGTTCTATTACTTTAACTATATAATTAAGCCATTTTGGCAGATATTGTGAGTTAAATGTAAAGAATACCTTGTACATTAAATATGACTGAAGCGTTTTCTTGATGTTTCAGAAGCTGACAAACTGCTGTCGTATGCAGAGCACAGGTAAGCATGCGGATTCCATTACAGCTCAATGCCTTTACTAACCACGTTTCTAGAGCACCAGCTAAAGCACATTGAAATTGACTGTGATGAAGTGACTACAAATAAAAACAAATCACCTTCAACAAATCCATTAAGAATTGGTTTTACATACACCATGTTAATTCTTTGCCACAGTCGCTCTTACTAGGTGACTCTATTATATTTTGCATAATGCTGCACTGAGCTGTACTACTAAGCTGCTTTGCAACTATGCACTATATGAAGTGCGCTTCAGAGATATAATTGAATTGAATATATGTACATTTGTATGAACCAGATTACTGTGCAAAGAATATTTCATGATCTCCTGCTCTGTCTATATCTCTAGATCTCTAGCTTGCTCTGTTTTGAACCCCTTGACCTCCTGTCCTCTTGTTGTTGTCTTGATGTCACACAGTTGCATTTTTGGGAAAGTGATGCTTGTCTCTAGTTTTGAATCACGTGACACAGAAAGTAGATCATACTATTTATAACACACCTCAGATGGCATAGAAATCTAATATGTAATTATTCACCAGAGACTTTGAAGCATGGAGGTTCTTTATGTGTGCCAGTTTTAGAGGCCGGACTCCAGGAGTGCTCAAATTAATTAAAATAGAGATGAAGCTTAATTTTATGCTTTATGTGAAAAATTAGCTTAAATTCAACTTACAGGCACACCAAAATGTGACTTTTCCTGCTCTAGTTTAAAAAAGATTAGACATACAAGACTATTTATAGCTATTGGGTTGTTTATTCTTAGGCACAGTGTTATATTACTGCCGATGAAGATGGTTTGTTTGATTCTAATTCTCATTTTTAATGAATGTTTGTAGTTTATCATAGTATGCAAACTGCTAAAGGTTTCTTATAAACTGTTTAAATGAACAAACTCAGCAAACAAGTTAATTTTGTTGTGGTTTCTGTGAATCACACACACTTCACCACAAATGGATAATAAGCTCAGTTGTGTATTATTGTCATTTTTTTCCTCCTAAAGGTCGTTCACTGAGTTTGATTGCTTCATCATTCCACTGCTCTATGTCATGTGAACAACCTTTATAAATATACTTCCCATCAGTCATCAGACTCATGCAAATCTTTATTTCTTCACATAGTCTGGTAAAGCATTGTACCACAAGTGTGAGATATTTACTTCGTATATTCACACCCTCATCCAGATCAAAGCCAAAGAGCTATCAGTCCACAATAGCAGCAGCATTGGGGGCCATCCTATTGGTTGGGAAAGTGATTGGGTTCACGCTGTATGCTAAGGGCTGCAGAGTAGGATCATGCTGCATAAAACACTGTATACAAAAGTCCTTCCAACTGTTGAAACTAACCTGCCTTTGCTTACTGTAAGTTAATGATAAAAGGAATAACTTTATTGCAAAAATCTATGCTTAGCTGTTTTTCTGTGTACTCCCATAGGCCCCCCGTATGGAAAATGTGCTGGTTTTATGTGTTAGTCTAAAATGTCAAAATCAAATCAAAGTCATTTGTTCTGAAAGGATATATCATATGAATATATTATTCTGCTAAAAAACAAAAACGCCCGTGAATAATGGAAAAGATATTATGCTATTGGAAACAAACGAGAGTTTTATTTTCATAACATGCAAGCTTTTATATCACTCTGGTAGACCGTTAAAACCTTTCAGAGACTGTTTAAAACAAATCCGCTAGGCGTCAGGGCGGAAACTACAACAGTCAAAAGACGCACAACCACAGAGACTTCATATCCCATGACTCTCAGTGGTTTGAATGGTTGTAGGTTAGCGTCTGCGGAAAGTCATCAGAACTTTTTTATCACAACTTTTAAAAGAAAAGAAACTGTAGCCCTACTGGCCAATTAATAAACATGAATAACGACTGGTCTGCTTGTGAACCAAGATTTGTAACAAGCCGAGAATACCAGGGAGGAAAAATCTGGGGTTAAAAGTCGAGTTCAGAAGTCGAAGAGATCGAGCAAAGACGAGTTTAGAAATGGATAAAAGTTGTAATAGTCAAAAGGCTAGAGGTCTAACCTCACAGTTCAGACAATCTACATACAGAGCTTTAACTTTACTGCGAAGGAAGGCGAAACAGCGTCAGATAGCGGGTAAGTCATGCAGATAAATGTTTGTTTTTGCGGAGAAGGTTTTTCTTACGACATATGGTCGTACAGCAAAGTTGTCCGACTATGCTTTCTCAAAATATGACTGTTTTACTAAATAATAAGATAGATATTGTTGTTTAACTATAAAATAAACATATGTATCAATGTGTGGGCTGTAATAACTGTTACTGTTTCGGACAGTAAGACCATGGTTACGGAAGTTATTGGTACTTATGTAAAACTATATAAAATGTGAAATCTCATTCAGTGTATTAATAATTCTGTTATTAATTCTGTCTATAATGTTTAATTTTCCTTCTTTATGATGACAGCCATAATTACGTGTTGTGTGAAGCAATAATAAGTTAAGATCAAATTGAAAGGATAAAGTTTTTAACAAAAGAATAACCGAGGACATAATAACGGTTGTGTATTTTAGCGGAAACATTGGTTACCATGGTAAAGTTTTCCAGGGTCAGTTACACACTAACTTGAGAGTTGTGCCCACACGAGCGTACATACGCTGCCACGTTTTTACATCCAGTTAAAATAAGAGATCCATTCATCCTAGCGAGGCCGGCAACCATTCACTTACACGGAAAGCAGATTACTCTGTAGTTGCATGTTTTACAGACATGAAGCTGCTGTTGTCTATTCAGTGGCCACAGTGAACTACCTAGACAGCAATTTTAGTTGTCCTTCTGTACATTCTTGAAAAGTATAAAAGATACTGTCCCTTCATAAATGTATGTTAACCTAGAACTACTAGTAATCTGTGTCTGTCTGTAAAGCATTTATATTGAGAGAGAGAAAAAGTATTCAGTTAACATAACTGGCATGTGTGCTTATCTCTGGTCCTATAACAATCCCTAAAATGTTTGATTTAGGTCAGCTTTCTGCTGAACTCATTATAAACATGACAGTGCCAGTAGTTCATTTTCATACACACTGTGATTATCTTAATTAGTTTGCCAGTTGCTTTAATTAACCCTTTATGGAAGTGCACTTCCTGTCTTTAATTTTCAGTAAGTCAGTGGACTTTATATCAGCTTTAATTGTTTGCCCCAGAGGAGAGAGTGTTTGTAATTTATACATTAAACTGAGAAGCTGAGCATATTTTCAGGATCTGCTGAGGGCTGCTGTGACAGAGCAATTGCTTTGACACGGCAATTTTTTCCTCTTTCGTGTGATTTATATGGTTAAACGTATGATGAGCATGTGATGAGCATATTAACGTGTTAAATTATGTAATGGTGAATCCTTTAAACCAAAAAAATGATTTGTTTCTTAGGATATCGATGTGTTCTGGTTTTATGGTTTACGTCTGTGTCTGGTCTATCTGTCTCTAGGTTTCTGTTTCTTATTGATTATTTCTCACAGGTAAATATATATTGCACTCTAAAAATAATTGAAATTTTGATGAAATAGTGTTCTTTAGACTTTTAACAGTTTGTAAGCCACATGGAAGCAAACCTTTTATCTTACAGTTTTTTAACAACAACAATCTTATCACTAAACTAATAATCACTTATAATAAACAATAATATAATAAATAATCCACACACAAGTGTTAACCCAAGTGAAACAAAAAAAACTCCTTTTCTTAATAACAGAAATAAAGGGAGATGAAAGCAATAAACAAGCTGTTTTGACAGTTATTTATATTTATTGGTTATTTACAGAGACATTTATTGTTTGTAAGCTGTATGAGAGAGAAAATATCATTTGATGGCGTTTGATGAATTAGTTACTTTCGCTTAGTGCCGTAAAGTTATTAGATGAGATTGATGGGACTTTTAGAACGCTTAAACAAAAGTGGAAAAATTAGTTGTCTGTAATTTTATTACTCCGATTTTGAGAAACTAAGAAAAACAGCAGTGCTTTTTCATCACAATTTTTATTGTAGTGTTTTTGCAGCCATTTGATGGTAGTTCTCTGCATAATGTTTCAGATTAATGAATTTGATGTCCAGACTGCATGTTGCTGCCAGTGGTTTAGTTCTAATCTGTTCTTAGTTCTAGAAGTATGTGGGCAAACCGTCAATTGCAAAATGTGAGATTGTGTGAATGAGATCTCAGATGGATCTTGACCTGTTCAGGAGATATGCGGCCTGTCACGCTGGTCTGGTCATAGTAATCTGGCTACTCTAACCTTAAACCAAAATGGCACCATCATCTTCTGAGGTACTTTGAAGAATAACGGCACCTTTAATGAAGTTGCTTTTCTCTTCTGTGGCTAAATGTTTTCTTTTGTCTGTATCAGAATGCTGTAAAATGCAAAGATGAAACTTGTTTATCTGCTCCCTTCTGCAAAAACAGTTGTAAGAGAATCACAGCACAACAGATACAAGGGCCTGAAAGTACAAAGCAAACAAACAATGAACTGCAAACAACCCACACGATTCTGCAGGAGGAAGTTACCAGTATAACATGTTCCCACTTTCTGTTTTAATTATCTTCCACTTCTCTGTTTATGCTGGTCAGTACTGAACTCTGTGTGTGTGGTAAATTTCTGTAAAAGGTCACAGAAGAAAATAAAATGCAGTTACAAGCATTATCACAGATGCGTTTTCTGAAGTGTGTGTGCTTTGTGATTGACTTGTGTAAGTGAAATATTTTAGTAACAGCTGTTCTTGGAGCTCTAGATCAAATAGGCTTGTATTCAGACAGGCCACATGCTGTGTTTCATACCAGTCCACAGTATTTTAGGATTCTACTGACATTCATGTGTAAAGATGTAAATGAAAGTGCCCTGGTGTGGATAAAGACATGCCGAGAGCTTTAGTTATTATTTCTGTTTTATAGTAGGATGGAGCTGTGTGTGTACTTTCCATTCAGCCTGGTCTGTAACTCTTTAAATAAAAGATGTTACTAGTAGATGTTACTAATGTTAGTAGTAGATTTATATAGATTGATAGATTTACTACAGATTAAAGGGAATGTTTTTTTAAGATGCTCTTTCTCCTGAGCAGTAATCTTAATATAATAAATAGGAGTCAGATGAGATAATTCTACCCACAGTATATTTTGGGTGTGTTACAAGTTAAACATAATGTTTTACAGTACCCATAATAATGCACATGCAACTCCACAGATGGCTTTCTGAAGTGTTTGAAGCAGCTTTTGATTTTTATGTGACTCTTTTTCCCCCATCCTTTTTGCTAGTGCGTGTTAGGTAGACATGCTGTGTTTAAGTGTTTGAAGTGGAAATGATGTTTGTAGAGGTATGTTCGTGTGTGAGGTAATAATGTTTGCATGTGTGTAGGTATGCTTATGCTTTAGAAGTCGTAGTGTGTGTGTGAGAGAGATAGAGAGACGGTCATGGCTGTTTTCTGCTCAGTTTGTCACAGTTAGTGAGCTGATATTGCCTTAAGCGTACTATGATTGACTTCTGAGTATTTTAGTGTCTGTCAGTTTTGTGGGGTTAAAGCTGAGTCACTCACTGTCATTCATTTCCTATTTTAGATTACATCGTCTGCCTCGTAGTCTGACTAACTCTCTGTCTGTCTCTTATTGTTTGTTTCACTGTTGCTTGCTTCTTGTCTTTCTGCTTCTGAGATGTTGCCCTGCTGGTGTGAGCATGCGTCTTTGTGTGTTTTGTTTGTTGCACATCTAGTGTCTGATAGACATCAAAGAGGCCCATCGAAAAGGAAGTGATGCGTGTATGACAAGGCCACACCCTTTTCGAGCTGTGACATTTTCCTTTGTGATTTCCTGTCTGATCCCTTGTTTCCTGATCCGTCTGTCCGCCTCCACCACTCCTTTCCTCTGCCTCACTTTCACAGGACCCAAGGAAATCCCAAATCCAGGGGACCCAAATCCAGGGGAAGAGGAAATTACTATTATTTTGATCCAATCAGAAATGAGCGAGTATCAACCAGCAAGACACACTAGTAGTCTTTTATTTTGTCTTCTTGTCCTCAAAAGGCACAAAACTACACTTCTGAAAATAATTTTATTTTTGTTCGGAAACTCGAAAATAAACTGCTCCTAGACCTAGGCATGCTCTGTTTTTTCTGTATATAATTTGTTGCAAAACTAAATTTTATATATTTTAATTTTAAGAAAGTGGCTTTTAAATATCAAAAAATAAATATGTAAAAAAGCAATAGGGCTTTACAGCATCTTAAAACAACTGTTAAATACATCAAAGTAGTTCGTACAATATTTGTGCTATTTAACTTGTGAAGTCTAAATCTGCTTCAGTCAGACGCCAGACTGAAATTTGACCCCAGGTTTCTCACATCAGAAAATAATGACAAAACATTTTTCAGTCCACCAGTTTTATTATTTTTTTAACAGAATTTGTTAATTTGACTTAACATCATGCCAAAACCAATCCATACCTATAACTGCTTAGGCCAATAACACACATACACTCCTCATTTAAGGAGTGCAGGTGGCTTTTGGGCTGGTTGGCATGTTCTGCTTCACCAAGTTTAATAAGTTTATGAAACCAACATTTTCCCAAGGCATAATCACACATAAGCCTAATAAGACTAATGACAGACCTTTGTTGATTGCTGTGTTTGAGCTCGTTTAGCATGTTGGGGCACACAAGCACTCATAGTGTGGTACGGGAAGGAGGAGTTTTGGAGAGTAGAACATTTGCTCTCAACCAGATGGTGTACAGTAAGTGGGTGGGGGGGGCTATGGG
>JAZGTK010011299.1:0-15715 GCA_036877625.1 Ambastaia sidthimunki | reverse complement strand
GAGAGAGAAAACCCACCAAACACGACTAGTTCAGCAGGGTCGCTGTCTTTCTCTCCGACCATGTTAGTGCCGACACAAACGTACATTCCTGCGTCGCTCTTGCGCGTGTTGGAGATCATCAGTTTCCCGCCTCGTATCTGTGAGGTGAAGCACACAGTGATCTGTCAGCATTGTGCATTTATAAACATCCAAAAGAAAAAGACAGTATTCCAAATTCATCCCTGTAGGAAGCCAAACATTCACTGTGATGTTTCATGAACAGGTTTCTGGGCTCTTAAAACCAAACAGGATGGAAAACAGTAAATACAAAAGCACAGCACGCTCGACTGTTTATAAAGCACTTGACACAAAGATGACGGGCAAACTGATACATTTAGAATGTGCTGTTACAGTCTATTTAGTTGAGTGGCTGATAAGAGTGTCATACAGTATAACACATAAAAGCCACTGCGAGAGACAGAGAAACACAGACAGTTTGTAGTGTGTTTATATGTGTGAGAGAGAGACTGACAGGAACAGACTGAGAGAGAAAGAAAGAGAATAAAAGAAAACAGAAAGAGACTTATTATTTTCAATTATCAATGTTTATTGGTGTTCATATTGAACCTGTTTTGCCAAACACTTTTGCAGTATTATATGGATAAACATTCATGACATCCTGTATTTGGGAAAAAGGAATGAATCTGAACTGAATCTAAATTAAACCTGGACTCAATTGGAACTGAGAAAGAAACACACAATGAGAGACGTGTTGAGTGAATGTTGTTCAGGTGGGAACAGGAAGTGAAGGAAGAGGGTTTTAACTCACCGTTATCCTCTCATCCTTATCATTGACTTTAACATTGTTCCTCTTCCAGGAGATGGTGGGTTCTGGGTGGCCTCGTGGAGGGATGCACTCCATCACTGCTGGCTCTCCTGCCGCAACCACCACGTCACTGGGGGTCTGTCGAAAATCATCCCGGAGAACTGCAGAAACACAGAGAGGGTCAAAGGATCAGCCATTGGGTTTGAGGACCACTGCTAACAATGTGGGGTATAATAAATCCACAAACATCTCCACTGTGCTGTGAAACCGCTTTTTAGGATATTATTTACTGCTATGTTTTCATTCTGGTAAGTTAATTTTTCTGATTTAGTTTGTTTGCAACGTTCTTCTGTTCAGTCTCTCCCCCTGGTCTTAATTTGCTCACCGTCCGTGTCGGCTTCATAAATAATGCAACGTTTCCTCTAACACGTGCGTATGAATAATTAAACCAGTTAGACACTGACAAAAATCACCTCATTCTGAAAAAAGATCACTTTTTCAATTCTGTGAACAGAAAGGTAACATCAAGAGAAACCTGAAGGAGCTGAAGGAGTGTCACATGACTGGTGTATAAAAACACACACATGTGCACAAATAACCAACACACACAACAATAAACACCTTCAGTTGACCTTTCTGCACCTTTGGGGCTGATGGTATCAGCTGACCTCTCTAGTCTGACCTCTAAGTTCCATTTTATTGCTCTTTATCAGATTCCGTACTACTGCCATTACTTTAATCTGACCAGCACCTCTATCAATCCCACAATTCCTCTCACTAAATCGTTTTTCAGTCGCATGATTCCAATCTGTGTTTGTGCCTCAGAGTGAAAGGGTTGCACTCAGACAGGATATACTGTATGAAGTGGAAGGGTTTCGATATTGCATTGGATCGGCTCCAAAAGCAAACCCAACCGCTCTTGAACCCGCAACACAATATCCCAGGCTCAGACACCAAATTAATCCAGTGAAACAGGAGTCCTGTTTTAGAAAGGGAGGGAAGGAACATTTTCCTCATAGCCAGAGGTAACAGACTGAAGACAAACACTGAAAAAAGACATTAAATATTGGCTAAATCCTATTGTATTTTATTACCTTGATGAAACGGTCATTTCAACTGTCCTTTTTTATCTCAGCTGTCGTTTTATAACCCAATGTGAGTGGATGTTTTAATCTGGAGAATAAACTGCTCTGGGATCAGTATAGGTCAATTCATTTCCATCAGCAATATCTTGAGTGCATCAGGCCATTCAGGTCCCAGGTGAGAAGGTCATTCTTAAATGAATTTTTCAGAATAAGAATTTATACTCCTTATCTAATTCACCTGACAATATTTCTTCTTTTTCTTGTTTACTCTCGTTCATTTAATCATTCTTTCCTTTTTCTCTGGACTCGAACCTTTTTAAATTCTGTGAGCCAACAGAACTGACAGGGGTGTGATAACAGTCTGAAGGCAGTAATTTCTCTCTATCTTTCTATCTATCTGTCTCTCTCTAACACACACTCTCTCGCTTCCCACATTCACACAATCTTCAGTCAAACTTTTGTTTCACCTTCAACAGAAATGGACATCACAGAGGTTACATAAACTTTCTGAACACTTTCTAATATTAAGACAGATTTTTGAAGTTGAGGACGGGCTTTACATCTATAATTTGCACATCAAGCCCTAACGATGATTAATTAATTAGAGAGAAATCGTGGAGTAAAATTGCTGAATATTAAGTAAGTTTGATCATTCCTCTCCAAACTCAACTCACTCTGGACAGCACTGCTAAGTTTAAATCTTTAAAACTTCCAACAGTTTGAATGGCAACACCCACCTTTTCATCATGTGCAAAAACTATCCACAATTTGCAGCAAAAATCTGGTAAAAGATCGTCAAAATAAATAAATATGCTAATGTTTGGAAATAACAATAAACATCTACCTAACACACAATTCTTCAGTTCAGGCCAAATCCAGTAATTACCATTAATCTTGTCTTTTTATTGTAGGTAATGCTTTTTCGAACATAATGAATGAAAGAAGCACTTTGTATCCACTTCTCTGTCCTTCAGACAATCACCTGTACACATTTGCATTTCAAGATAAAAGGCGGCTGAGTTTTACAAACAACACCCTAAACACAAAGACATTAGTCACATCTGCAAAAATCAGTCATTGTCACGCTCATAATACATCAATGCTGCAGAGTCAAGGTTCGAGGCTTGCAAACACTGCTCGTCCTTCAGCACAGCTAGAGAGCATCTCAACAAGAGTTTGATGTTATCTCAAGGTCTCTAATACCTCTTGATGAGCAAAGGAACCCCGTTCCACCGTCCTTTGGAGGAGCTACGAATCGATATAATGTGAGATTTATTATAGTCAAAACAGACTGGACAAATAAAAATTTGCCAGACACCAGCCGAAATAAAACTAGTTTCTAACTATTAATTATGGATGGGAATTAGTGGACGTGTTGAATATTTACATGGTGGGCGTATGTTAATCAAAAACACTTTAGCATGATAATATAAGCCATTACGTGTAAATTACTTCGTTAATGTCACTGTAACGTGATCACGCCAGGGGCGGAGACTTCAGTTTGATGGATGGAGCTCTCTGCGAGTGAGTGAATGTGTTGTTGATGAATCCAACGCGGGACAAGAGAACAGGCAGATATTAGTGTTAGCTATTGAGACGCTCCTTTTCTCATCTCTAATGGATGTCTGTCAGCTGCTGCTGTTGTAATTTCCGTCTCTTTTAACGTATGCTGTGGCGTCGGGCTTGAATATACATTACACTTCACCAGGATGTCACAGTGAATGATGACGTATCTGGACTTCACAACATGACTGCGATATATACTGATGTCGTGATTTAAAATAACAGGAAACAGAAGCTACAATTACAATTGCTAACTGACTAGCGCTTATTTTTTCTTTTAAAACAACGTACTTTGTGTATATGCTAAACTTCTTTAAACGATAATGAACTAGATTACTTGATGCTAAAATACTCTGTTATTATAAATGTGGGTAACTTTTTTTTTAATCAAATGCTACCTAATATGTTACCTTTGGTTACACCACTTTTTAGTATAGCCCTGCATGGCTATATTAAATGGCATAACATTAACAACAACTTCAAAACAAACTCGTAAGTGGCTTGAAAAGGTTGTACTCTGAGCTCTGGGCATCAGTTGAGTCTATTTGGACCAGCTTGAATCTCTGACCCTACCTGCAGCTTTAATTAACCCTGTGGACCTCTGAAACACACTGTATAAGAGCTTTCAACTAATTAATTTCCACACGCACTCACACACAAACACAAATGAGAAGAACAGACTCCTGTGGGCTTACAGAAATCTAATGTTGCCCTGTCAAGCCTAAACCACTTCCTGTTTCCCTGAGAAAAGGTCAGTGGGGCTGGTCCAATTTAAGAAAAAAAATCTCCAATCTAAGAAAAAGAAAGTTCCTGCCCTTTCTTATTCCTCCTGCAACTCAGTAAATTCAATAAAAGGACAGAAGCTTAAAGCAAACAAGCAATCCACCACTGCAATGTCTTTATAATTGTAAGTGGTGCTTGCTAAGCCAAACAAAGCAATTCTATTTCTTCAGACTTACTGTGAAAGGTTTGAACCTGACCCCTACACTGTTTTTTTCCTACAAAAATGATGATAGCAAATCATTATTGTTGAGGTACCATTGAAGTGTTGTTACTGTTCTCATTCTAAAGAATCAGACTTCAAGATGTCTGTCTCTGGCAAATGATGAAAAAAGCAAACAAATCCATTTACATTTAAGAAAAGAACCAGCCATATTTTGTGTGTTGAGCATAGTAACACCCTAGCAACCACATAGCAAAATGCAAAAAACACTCAGGATGCCCTAGCAACAGCGTATAAACACCCGGACCCCTGCAACATTCTGGAACAGGCAAGCACCAAGTCTGTTGTGCCTTCGTGCACATTAAAGACTTAAGACAAGGTACAAATGACTCATACAGGTGTGAAAAGGTATAATTTCAAACTAGTTCTGAGACATTTTCCTTCCAGCTCTGTCCAAGAGAACCTAGCCTTATTAGACTCCACCAATTACCCATAAACCCTGGGGATGGGGGATTAAGACTATGAACTTCGACCCCTAGCGTCAGCCTCGGGGGGAAACCCACTTGCGCTCTCCTCATTTCTATCTTTCTATCTCTCTCTGAAAACAAAGTCGGTGTAATCCTACCCATGAGCTCTCCAGTCCACTTCAATTACCTCTTTTTCTTGCCACTGGAACAGCGTTCTGTGAGGCATGGCTAATGAATCCCTCGACTCGCAACCTTTCCCCTCTCCAAAATCAATTCCTCATCCCCAGTCCTTCATTAATTTTAAAGTCGGATCTCTGACATTGTAAGCAATCCCTTAAAAACAGTCGTATGGCTCTGCTGGGGGCTTTCACTGGCACCCAGTGCAGCTGTCTGTGAAGTAATGAGTCTGTTTGTTTGAGTCACTGAGCGACAGGCCGAAAGCTTCACAAAATCAATCGGGAGTTGTGCAGGAACGAAGACAGATCTTTTGGAGGTTCGTTTGAGGTCTTATTCAGCATTACAGACAGTTTGCATTGCCGAGACGGGCATTAAAAGAAGTTGTACAGCTTAACCCACAGGTTGTTTGAGGTTTTCTGGCTAGCTTGGTATCAATTTTGTCTTAGATGTTTCTCCTAAATTTAAATAGAAACAGATATTAAAAAGACAATTGTTGACACACTATTTAATCAATGTTTAATCGATTCATATTTCATAATTCCATATTAAAATCCAACCTTCAATTTCAGAGTTTGAAGACAGTTTGTGACATTTCGAGGTCCCTTCTGAAACTCAAAATAAGACTCATTTGAAATGACTGGGTCTTTTACTGAAGAGAAACAGGAGACTCAATTTAATGTCACAGCTGTAAGGAAAGCAAATATTAAAGATATTAAAGATAAAATGTCATGTGAGTATTTCCTCATATGAATTGACCTGCTGTTAGATTATTAGAAGCTGTACCACATTTCCAAAGCTTCAAAACAGTAACATCTTATTAAAGGTTTACACCGAACACACAGATGCATATCTGATCAGCCCCCGACATCTAATGAAAAGGTTGATCGCCCAGCGTGATCAAACGCTGAAGAGGAAGTTATTTTGTTCCCTTAAAGCTTGATGTTTTATGAACCTTTACAAATAAAATGTAATATTCAAATGCATGAAGCAGAATGACAAATTGCTCTCTCTCAGTGATGAAAGGTTTACGTTCCTAAGGACATCCGGTCATCCGTCAATCTGTCCTTTCCGCAGGAAACAATCTGTCAGGTGTGCACACGCGCATACGCTTCGGCTGCATGCAGCTTCATAAATGCAGCCGCTCGCTGTAATCTCTGCATGCGATTGTCACGAGGCATTAATCTTGTTACATTTCAGTCAGGAAAATGCGAACAGTGTCAATATCGGTTTTAACAAGCTCTAATTCTCAACACTATTACAAACCTGAACCAATCCATCTAATCTGAATGTGAGGATGCACTGGTGTGTACTCTAAATCTGACATGCTAAATAATGCAAGTTACATGTTTATGCTGTACTGTAGCTCCATTGGTAGAGCAATTAAGTTGTTCGGTTGTTTTCCTAACAGTACTTTTCCAAGTAACAAAAATGTTACTTTGAAAGTTCCAGGAAAGTTCAAAACGTACAGTTTTTATAGATGTTGCACTACAGTTATTGTCTGGTAAGAATATTATTCTAACATTTTTTAAATTCTGTAATGTTTTTAAAACGCTCCACTAAGCACAACCCAAGCACAATGTTTTTGATAAATATGATACAACATTTACAAAAGGTTTAATTAAAAATAAAATCTATATGCCAGATTCAATTTGGATAAATGCAAATGTTCATAATTTCACACTTTTTAATGAATATTACTTATTAAAATTTAAATTCAAGCACTGTATGTTAGCAATCATAATCAGGTGAACAGGTGGCAGTTGACCGGAAGGCTATTGATTTCCCTGATTGATGAGGTATAATGCTAATCATTATCTGTGTGTGTGAACATATGGAGAGCTTTAGGCCTGTCCGCTGGCTTCTCAAGCCTCTCAACTCAACCTTTAAATGGCCACATTTGCCCTTCAGCCTCCTGGACATCCACTTATCCACAACAGACCACCCCTGACCATCCCAGACCAGGGCGGACCTGAGGCAGAGAAAGGGAAAGCATCTCACTCAAACAAGACACCCACCAGCACTAAAGAAAACCCCAGAGACCCTCTAACACCCCATCTGTCGCAGATGTTAGATACAGAGAAAGAATACATTTAAAAATATTAAGAATGCACATATTTTTTTAACATTTTATTATACCAATACTGTTGGGTACAGGTGTGTATTTGCAACCTTTACAATTCATGTAAATTTTTTAAGTTTACTCACATATGTTTTTAAACCATGTGACTTCCTCTGGGCAGGTAAATTGATGATGTCATTAACTGCTGTATCTTCTGTATGATGACTGAATAATGTTTACATCAGCGTGTCAACATTTTCTATTTCTTCAGCAAATATGCAAAATTATTCACATAGCAGATGTTCTATATAAGAATGTTCTCATGGGCAGCCAAGAATAGATGAGAAGTGATACGGCATGAGAGTTAAGATGTTCTTGTGCTGTCAAAGTGTGTGAGTGATTTCCGTCTGTCCACCGCCGTAATCTGTTTTCACCAATAAGAGCTCCCTTGTGGAGTCAACACAATTACAGCGGCTTTGTAAGAGTGCTTCTCTTGAAGGCACCTGGCCCTGGACCACAAAAAAGGGACATCTCAGTATCTTTTCTCAGATCTCTGGATAGACAGGTCCACACCTTCGCCCCGGAGTCAGTTACGGTAGGAAACAATATACCGTACTGGCCCACAACTGTAAAGAACTTATAAAACAAAAGCCAAAGAAGAAACCCCAAAGAACCTCGTGACATTTTGAGGAATTTAAAGCCTAATCTTCTCCACCATCAATAACACTTCTGAGGATAAGAGGATCTAGATCAGGTTTCATTTCTCCTGGCTATGAGATGCCAAAGCAGCTTGGTGGAGGTTACATTTCAAGGCCTTCATAGAAGTATAAGCCTACCAGTCATGTTAGCATCACCGTGGCCAGGTGCCCAACGCATCTGTTGCAGTCGATGGATCCATAGACTGGGCTGCCTCCTAACAGAACTCAGAGGGAGGTGAGTGGGGCAGAGAGGTAACAGGGGAGTTGGGGGTTGATCTGACGCTTGAGGCACATCCAGCATGGACATCTGTCCTTCTGCCCTGCCCCCACCAGCTAACGTCTTTTCCACCGCACACACCATCCCAAACCCCGATAGGATCAAAGAGGCCTCTCTAGACATAATGAAGCCGGTGCGGGCTCAGGGCAGAGGCCCAGACTGATATTGCCTTAGGGACAGTGGGAAATCAAAAGTGCTGCTTCCACCCCTGAACTCGCATTTTTTCCCTTATTTTTTCTGGGCTTTTATTTGCGGTTGCATTAGCATGTGCGTGTTTGTCTTCGTCTGGACGTTCATTTAGACGCCGTCTCTGCTGCTTAGCCATCACCTGAGTCCTGTTAGAATGTAACAGCTGGGATCTCTCTCTCTCTCTTTCACAGCTCATTTATGAAAAGCATCTGGGTTGATGTGGTGACTGTGCATGAAAAATAATTTCCACCAAGTGTAAGAAACGCCCCAACCCACCAAGCTGATGTTAGTATTCAGCTACTGTAACAGGCCAGAAAGTGTATTACACAAACCAAGTGACAAGGCATTGAGCTAAATCACTAATTTAACAGATAAATACAAACAGATATACTGATTAACAACATGCTGACAACCACTAATAATTTACTTCTGAGGAGAATTTAAAAAGGCATAAATGCAGTTTTAAACATAAATTTACAAACATTCAATACATATTTGACATAAATAGATGAAATTCCATATTTTGGAAATGTTGCAATTGTCTTATGTATTCATAAAAGTAAAAATTATGTAAAAATTAATTTCGGATTTAAGTTAATTTCTGACATTGATTTACTTTACAAGCAAACAAACCACACAAAATAAATAACATTTGTAACGCAAGCATTTATAAAGACACAAACGTTCAGTCATATAAATATGTTTGAAATGCATTTAAGCTGTAAAGACAAATGAAACAAAAAAATAAAAAATTTAATAAATATTTATCATGCCCTTAATCTTTAGAAAAACTAAAAATAAACAGGAAGTAAAATAAAACACAAACAAACAAAGAAATAAATAGTATTTGTACCACTGCAGTCCTTGGGTTGCATGTTCTGGGCCACAAGGCAGCTTTACAGCACTCATAAACACCTAGCTGCAGCGCCACAAACAGCACGCTGAGAGAAATAACAGCGATATTTCACTATTTTACGATTCAAAACCCCATCACTGCTATCCTGCCTGATAAAATGACATGCATCTGATATGAAGGAGGCACAGAATGAGAGAGAGATGAATGAGGTGCTGCCAAAAAGCATCATTTCAAGGCCCTTAACCGCTCATAAACAGGCCCGTCTGGTCTTTCCCAAAACCTTTTAGCCTTCTCTGTGTCAGGGCGACAAATTGAAGTTATAAATGAGTATTCTTTATGGGCAAGGCTGTATGCGCGACACTCGAGTTGGGTGTCGATACCCAGAGCGGGAGGAGGAGGGACGTCAGAGCAACGCTGGGATCCATAGGCACAGAGCCAAAGGTTCGACTCTAACCTCCACCCCGTTCACTGTTAATCACTGTCCCACCAGCGGCTGCCTAAAGCAGCCCACGCTTGCTACATCAGAGTTTGCCAGCCTCATTTAAATGACAGAGAGGTGGTGTCTTACACAGAGGAAAGGACACACAAAGAAACTGACACCATCAGGGAATGATCGAGTCATTTAAAATACGTCTTATATGTGTTCTTGCGTGTCTGATGACAAATCTGTAATTAGTTTTGTCAATATTTAAATGGCTGATGTGTTTCACACATCATCATTCTCAAATTGTTTAAGGGTTTTCTGAGTGAGTGAGTGATTGTGTGTGTAAACTGTTCAGAAGAAAAGGAAGTAAATAAGCTTTTCTGCTCAAGTTAATCTTAACCTCTCTGGTCTGGTGCTAGATGGGAGGTTAATCTTCACACCCTTTCCAGAGTGTGATGACCTGCCACTCAAGACATACCACACACAAACACAAACACACACACAAACACACACACACAAACACACACAAACACACACAAACACACACACAAACACACACACACAAACACACAAACACACACACACAAACACACACTCACTGGCACATAAGGTAAAGACCAACATTCCAAACACTTCAACATGTTTTGTAATTTCATGCCACAGTCTGACTGAAAAAAATGTCTGTCAGTCACACTGCATTATGGGTAAATTTCTGTTGCTTACATCACTACACAGCTGTGATGGAATCTAGAATTACATCGAGTTCAACAATTAGGCATGCTAGTTAGACGCTGGCATCAGTCAGGCACAAAAAAGTTTTATTTGTTGTTTGAACTCATGCAATACATTTGTTACCTCAACTAACTTAGAACCCAAACCAATCATTTTTAGAATCCATTTTTTTCCAGAATAAATTATCTACACCAAGCAATAAACCAAACTAAATCAAACAAGTTCTTTCATCTTTTTAATGGCTTGTTAGAGGTCAACACCTAATCATCTGTATAACTATTCCTTACGTTCTCATTTCATTGTATTCCAATGTGTTTCCGTATCAACAGAGGCTACTAAAACCGCTTCAGTTGAGTGTTCTGGAAGGAAGCAGGAATTGCTCTGTGGGTGGCTGACTGTCTAATATATTCAACCAACTGTAAGCGCATTATTATTCAGTGCTTGGAAGCGCTGGGCATGTAAACCGTTACCGGCCTCGCGGCTTGCGCTCCTGGACAGAGCGCTGGCCCATAAACGCCTGACTGGAGAACAAAAGTAGAGAAGATAAGAGAATGAGGGAGGGCAGCAACAAGAGGGGCCTCTGTATTGATGGCACATCCAGGAGGAGACCCCCAGGCCCCCCCAGACCTGGTCTTTTTGTATGCAGATTCAAACAACAATAAATCCATTAGTAATGTGGCCTGATCCGGCGCGTGTGGCCGGCCACAGCAGAGGCTAATAGAGACATGGTCTTTGAAAAGAAAGAGGATTAGATTAATCTAGTGACGGTCTGCACTTCTTTGTTAATGAGAGGACAGAACTGCAATGTATGTCTTTGTCCATCATTGTCCCGGATTCCCCTAATGAAACATCCCTCTGTACTGATCCACAGCCATCTGGACAAACCCAAATGTCTAACTGTCCAAAACTAACCAACTACCAACAGAGTGAATTTGCATAATGCTGGATATTTCTTAATTATTATAACAACCCTACACCAACTACAACATTCAAGACCTTAAACTCAGATTTAATAAATGTAATGTATTTAAATGTAACGTAATACACTTGCTCACGATTGAGCAAAAAACATACTCAGAGCTAAAGTGCTCTACATTACCCAAAGTCCCAAATGACTCTGTCTCTCTCCCTATTAAATCCAAATTCAGCCACATAATAGGCCTGTGTTTTTTGATCGAACAAAAAGCCACAGACTGCTTCATTATTGTGAGGTAAAAAAACTAAAAAAAACTATGATTGCAGGCAGTTCTGGGAAAAAAAACAAAACACATTTTATTTGGTAAACACAGCCAATTCACTTCAGAGGCTTGCCTGAGGATATGCTTTAGATGAAAAACTGCTGCAAAACTAAATTATTGATTTTAACAGAGGTGCTGTCTGGAACAGAAGTGTGAACGAAACAAAAGACTAATTAATGTACTACAACGCAAAAAACACGAATGCGAATTGTCGGTGCATTTGATGGAGTTCAATGGCACAAAACCTGCAGCGGATAAAAGCTTTCACTATCACAGAAAAAACAGAAAAACGACTGTTGTGTACGAGCTCAAAATGGGACTTACAATCACACAAACAATGTTTGAAATAATCAATGTGCCACCAACAAAGATTTATTTATTTAAGATTTATTTAATGGATTCTCAATAGGCTGTGAAAATCGAAGAGAGTCCGAGCCTATGTGGTAGCTACTGCACTCTTCTACAATAGACAATACACATGATGCTTCTCACAGAGACGTGGCTCAAACCCAGATCCTGAGAGCACTCTGCATGATGAGTCACAGAACATCAGCAGGGCAGGTCTCAGGATAAGGCTTGACGTTGAAGCCTTCCTCGGAGGGGTTTGGGGAGGGATTCTCGTTCATCCCAAATCCTCTGATCCTTCAAGGTGAATCCGATCTTTCAAGGTGGATCTGCAAACCCAACTGTGATGGGAAAAAGCATCAGACATTTTGAAACAGACGTTCCAAACATGTGGAAACTGAAATTGAGATGAGGGATGTCTAAAAGACTGATTTTGATTAGATTAGACTGGATGGGAAATCTGATTGGTTGACGTCGTTTAATGGAATTGAACTGTCATCTTTTGTTGGGAATTTTTCAGTGATTGGTCGGTTTTGCTGTTCTATTGCCCTTGAGTTTCAAAAAGTACAGAAAATAAAACCCACCAAACCAGCCAGGTTTGTGTCGAAATAAGAAGTTGAGAATGAATAGCGACTGGGTTCCGTCCAAATGAGAAAACATTGAGAATAAAAATACCATATGAGGATGTAAATTAAAGGCCAAAGGAAATGTAATAGTTTAAGCGGTATTGCTGATGGTGCCTGTGTGTGGGTCTACGCTCTCCTACATTCTAAACACAGACCAATATTCTGGCCCATTGCCCCTCCCATTCCCCGATGCCAGCTGGCAGTGCCAATGAGAGAGAAGCGATCAATCATCCAATCCCAGAGCTGGTGCCTGCACAAACTCTTTGAGTTCTGAAGCGTGCGCGGATTGCACAGCCACATATGCCATGGAAGGAAAACAATTTCCCAGCTGCGGCAACCAGTTACCATCAATCACGACACTTAAACAGGCTTACTGACTCGAGGTGAAGGCTAAATGTTATTTTTTACTCCACAGCAACAAAACCCGAGGCATTCTCTCACATACGTACATTTATGAGCGTTCAGGTGTGACAATCTGTATTTTTAAAAATGCAGATTTCAGGCGTCTTCTTGCAAAAAGCCCTTAAGCTCATCCGTCAATTTAATTTCATATGCCGGTAAAACAGATAATTAGAATTTTACGATCTCTGTTAATAAAAAGCATGAATTTAATTAAACTTTTTTGACAGGGGTCAGGCACTCTTTAAAAATCAACAACAATGCTTACAAATAACTACAAATGACAAAAACAAATGTTTCTCTGTATTACATCTCTGTATTTTAATTAATGTATAATTTAGCAGTACTCTGTGATGCAGTTATGGAAACAAACAAACTAGATAAAAATCGTATTATGTCTCCAAATGGGCGACAGAAACTAGAAGTGGATGATGACTCTGTAGGGTGTCAGAGGTGGGCTCTGCTATTGTCCTGTGTCCCGCCTGCTCTGGTCATAACACTGACCACACAAAAGCACACAGATGCATCCCAGCCATTTAGGTTTACTGGAGGCGAGATTATGCTTAACCTCCTTTTATCACCACCTGTTGCTCATTCAGCAAAACTATCTCTCCCCTCTTTCCTTCTGAATTTTCCTCTAGCTTGTATTTCAAACACATACCCAGCTAACAATTTTAGGTTGTAAGAACGTTTTCATAACATTTTCAAAACAAAAATGTTTTAAAAAAAATGTTATTTTAAAGGCTCTAGGAACTGTCAAATTGTCCATTTTTTTAACGTTATATCAACATTACTGTTTGTTTATAAGAACATTATTCAAACCTTTTTTTAAATTCTGTAATATGTTTCACTAACAACTTATAAACATTTTTGATATTGAAATAACATTAAAATACATTCTACTAACGTTACTACAAAAATGCTTTTTAATAACTTTGACAGAACGTTATCCAATGTTCTAAAAATGTTCCCTGTTAGCTGGGTAGTTCTGAGACACATTGTAAGCTGTTTTAAAATGACTATAAACACACACCTGGCACCAGCGCATTCTAGATTACTGCACTAGGTTGTCCATGTTTCCTAGCAACCACAAACAGCCTGCAGTCAGGAATATGAATGCATTTATTCAGATAATTATTAATAATAGAACTAACTGCTTGTGTCTTTCATCATATCTCGCTGCTCCCCGTCTGCCTAAAATTGTTAAAACCCCCGTTCCACTCAGTCTCTCATGACTTCTTGCTTTAAACTCTCTACCCAAATAGTTTTCATGACTATTTTTGCTGCAGCTCTCTCCCCTTATCCTCTGTCTCTTCAAGGTGGCCATATGTTGACATATCTGATCTTTATTACTTGCTGTTGGTTTTAATTGATTCATTAGGTAGTGAAAGAGTTAAATGGCTAAGGGGACATAAGGGGCCCCTGTCACCTCATGTCCGAATGACCCCATCCTGTCAGCAGTATCCCTCACCCCTAGAGTTCAGCAGGCTAAATGATCTCATTATTGCAGCATGGACACACACACACACACACACACACACACACACACACACACGTCTGGGAATATGACAGTGCTGTTATGAGGTTGCCTTTGCTGGTTAATATACATTTGCTAAAATTAGTGAGAACAGAAAACTTATTTGCAACTTGGCACCTCTTCTCGTCTCTGCAACATTTTGGAAACTCGGGGAGATTAATAGCTCACATATTCACAACAGAAGCGGAGGCATAATAAATCCACTTTGTAGATGCATCTCATCAAAGTCTTGGTAAAGTTTTAACAGTTTTGTGGGACTGAAACGGCCCTTTGAGTCGTGATGAAATGAGAAGACGGCTCGAGAAATCTGATTTGTGAAGTTTTTATGGCTGTGTCAGGGCGTGCCGGTGCATTAGCGCTAAAAGACTTTGCTCAAATTTAATTAAAAAGCTTTACAATGCTCTTTTACAATGCTCTTTTTGTGCTGGTTTCATAATCAATTTATACTGAAGAGTTTCATAGTCTGGACCAATGCAAGGCGACTTTAGCTGCCATGTTGAGTTTTGATCCAAAGCAATAAGGTTAATAGCGCTGAGGGCAGGCAGCCCAGAAGAGGACAGCATGCCCTGCTGAACATAAGCCACTATAACTTTAGTCTTGCCCTGGACTGGGGTTGGGGGGGCTTCACATAAATAGGCTTATCTGTGAGGATGTCTGTTGCTTAAACCCTGGAGGTGTGCCCTATGAAGTGACCTAAAAGACACAGAATTCACAAGACAAATGGTATGGAAAATTTAGTCCACAAATCATAAAGGAGTAAGTTCAAACCACTGACAAAGAATTCAAGATGTAAAATCTGTGTTAGAACCAATACATTCAATCTCACTGATCAAAAATGTCATAAAATAAGGTTTTGGGACCATTCCAGGTGAGATTCCAGAGGGTGTGAAAGTTTCCCGCCCTCACAGCCAATCACTACAGAGAACAAGAGTATCATGTCCTCCTTTCACTTGTTCATTCCCACTATTCCACAGGACAGATGTTCCCCCTCACCTGTTTGCCTTACAAGCCATGAAACACCCCAAGCTTTGAGTAATAGAAGCTTACCCATAAGCCCCTGCAAGTCTTGCAAGTAAAGAGAGACGATACCAGACTCTACAGTCTAAGCAGCATTTAAAAAGTAATAAGCCACAAACCACCAATGAGCCGTCACAGATCGCTTGGCTTTCATTTATCATTTAAAGTCATCGCAGCCTCAGCTTCATCATCACCGCCTCAGCTTCATCATCACCGCCTCAGCTTCATCATCACCGCCTCAGCTTCATCATCACCGCCTCAGCTTCATCATCACCGCC
>JAZGTK010011298.1:0-15717 GCA_036877625.1 Ambastaia sidthimunki | reverse complement strand
TTTAAAAACGTTTGAGATAACTTTTAGAGAACCTTAGCAAACATTCTAAGAATGTTCCTTGTTAGCTGGGATGCTGTTTGGTTTTTACCCCTGAATGCACTGTGGTTAGTTTGTGTAAAGTGTAAAAAAACAGTTAAAAAATAGATGATTTCTCTTGTTCAACATGCTCAGTAATTTCCCATTATTCTGAAGTTTCTTTATGTTTTAGGAGCATAAGTGAGTTGCGTTACGTAAATGAATTATAAATTTGACAAACAGATTTGAAATGATAAATATACATTCACTAATTTAAGCTGAATGATTCTACATGTGCAGTATCTGTATCTCAGAGAGCTCACTGCTTTGTTTAATGTGAGTCTGCTGTTAAGCAGAACATCAGTGGCGGTCCAGAGATTTCAGAGATGAAGTTTCTGTATAAACTGGTTCTGTTGTCTTGCAGTCTTGGTTTTGCTGATTCTGATAGAGGAAGGATTCGCACTGGCACAGAAAACTCAAGGTTCGTTCGTTAAGTGTTAAATGCTGTAACTATGACATTTAAATATAAACCTGCACACAGAGATAGAATCAGAATAAAAGAGCAAATAAACGGTACTTCAAGAATTATTTAATGTAGATCAACAGAATGTGTTTGTGAAATTTCACAGCGTTGCCTCAGAATGTAGCCGTTGAGGATAAGAAACCGGCTCACTGTGGAACGTTGATCCAGACAGCTAATGGAGGTTTCTTCAGTTCTCCAAACTACCCAAACACCTACCCAGCCAACAAGGAGTGTGTGTATGTACTGGAGGGTACGAGCCTCACACCCACAGGCTAATATTATTCATTATTATTCAGACGCACTGCATTCTGTGTCCCGGTTCTGTCGTCTGATCTGAGATGATGAAATACTCAGCAGAAATCTTCATGTGAGCACCTGTCAGTGGTACGCTGTGAATGTTTCTGATGAACAGTAAATGATTTCTGTCTCACCAGCTCATCCACGCAAGAGAATCCAGCTGGTCTTTGATGACCTCTACTTCATCGAGCCCTCCTTTGAGTGTCGCTTCGATAACATTGAGATCCGTGACGGGCCGTTCGCGTTCTCGCCGTTGATTAAGCGTTTCTGCGGAGCTCTGAGTCCCGGTGTGGTCACGTCCTCCGGCCGCTTCATGTGGATCAGGTTCATCAGTGATGAGGAGTTAGAGGGGCTGGGCTTCAGGGTGGAGTATTCATACACTGCAGGTACACACACACAAACTGTATCATGTCTTGTAACTTGTTGCAGCTTGTAAATTTCCTTTTTTTGTCCCCAAAACACATTTAGATCCTGATTTTCATCTCCATGTTGGAGGACTCTTGAATCCCATTCCAGGTGACTATGAAACACTTTTTTTTTATTACATGGTCATTTTTATTACATGGTAAAATATTGTTTCTGCCATTCTAAACTACTTGTTCCAGCTCAATGTGCTGAAACAACTATGAGCCAGCCAATCACAGTCTGTTTGCTTGATCATTCATTGATTCAACCAATGGTGTGAGCCGGGGGGCGGGGCTACCTCAGGATGGGAGTTTTGTTAGATAGATAGTTACACAACATTTCTTTTTTGTGATTTGTATAATTTACAGGTAAATAATTAATCACTCACATTTTTAAGTTGACTGTATTCCCTGCCAATTTGAAACGGCCGTAAACAAACTTAACCAGTCCTGACATGTTTTCATAGTGACTTTAATTTGTTTTATTTTGTCTTTTGTTGCCCTGTGATAAAATCATCACTAATACAGACTGTTAACTCTCTGTTTCAGTTGCTGTGGTTACTGAACTCAATAAATCTGAATGTAAATGCAAACTTTAGTGCAGAAGTTATAGAAACTCCTGAATATTTCATTGGCTCAAAATGTATAAGTGTTACACATCTGATGTGAGCGTTCTCTGTGAGCGTGCTTCTGTCTCAAATACTGTAAAGGTTGAATGTTATTATATTAATGTTGTTTGTTCTGCTGTATTAGACTGTCAGTTTGAGCTGTCTGGATCAGATGGTTTAATCAGATCTAGTCAAGTTGAGGAGGAAAACAAGGTGAAATCAGGAGAAGCAGTAGATTGTATATGGACCATACGAGCTCCGCCCATGTCTAAGGTTAGTCTTAGTTTCCTTCTGTTTCTGATGTGTAGTTACAGAAAGATTAATGTACACATATGTAGTTATATACAGTTTTGTATCACCGTGAAAGGTTTAATTTGTGGTAAAGCGCTAAATGTAGATTTACATTTACATTAATTCATTTAGCACATGCTTTTATCCAAAGCCACTTTTAGCATTCAACTTTTTGCTCTAAGAACCAACAAGCCTCGTCTACAAAGCTACATTTACAAGTAAGAACAGACAGGATGAACTGCAGAAGACACTATTTTAAATGGCTACTTAACAAATATATAAATAGACATGAAACATTGAGCTTAAATATATTTTATTATGTGAGGAGAGAGGCAGAGAAGTAATTAACACAGCTTTATACTGTATAAAGAAAATCAGTTGCCCGGGCAACAGTCAGTCATTATGCAACCATTTGTGAGTGAGGATTGACCAATCACAATCATGCATTACAGAAAGTTGTGTATGTTTATGTATATTTACACTTCAGTGGCTTTCTGTCCCTCACACACACACACACACACACACACAGATCTATCTGCGGTTTCTGGAGTATCAGCTGGAGAACTCAAATGAATGTAAGAAAAACTTTGTGGCTATCTATGAAGGCAGTAATGCTATTGAAGACCTGAAGGCCAAGTTCTGCAGTACTGTGGCCAATGACATCACGCTTGACAACGCTGTTGGCGTGGTCCGAATGTGGGCCGACGAGACCAGCAAACTGAGCCGCTTTCGCATGATATTTACAGTCTTCGCTGAACGTAAGCGTCTTTTTACATTTGTTGCCCTTTTTCCTGTAAATTCAGTTGTTTGTTCAAGATTCAAAGAACTTTTTTAATCCCAGAGGAAAATTGCTTAAATTGTTTGTGTAGGAATATATAATAGCTACAAAATACTGACCAATATTCAAGCAAAATGTATTAGAATATTTAACCTCAGGTTAAATATTATTTTGCAATCAGGCTGACAATCAGGCTGACAGTAATTTAACTATTTGCATTTGGCAAACATTTGGTGTAAGAGCGCCATCGTGTGGACACTATGAGAATTGCATTGTGGTGCTCCTCTCATTATTAATGCGGTTGTTTTGCAGCTCCGTGTTTGGCCAACACGTTTTTCTGCCACAGCAACATGTGCATCAACAACACGCTGGTGTGTAACGGCTTTCAGAACTGTGTGTTTCCCTGGGACGAGAACAACTGCAAAGGTAAAAGTGTGATTGTCAATTCACACACACATCACTCAAGACTCATTAAGTCTTTTTAATAAATGATTTAGCAGACAAATGAATTTTTTTAAGGACTTGACTAATGTTTGCTGAATTGATCTTTATTTATAAAGGATTAGATATCTTGGGATAATGTTTAAAACCATCACATGTTTTTTTATTTATGTTTTATTGCTATTGTTGTAATTTAGGTTGGAAGACATTTACTTAACACTAGTAACACTAAAATATAACCTTATATTCTTTATTGTTTATCAGTTTCAATATTATAACGATCTGATTTTGTCCCCGTCTCTCTCTCTCAGAGAAGAAGTCTAAGAGTTTGTTCCAGCACATGAGTAAGACTCATAGCACAGTGATTGGTGTGGCCACTGGTGTTGTGCTTCTCCTGCTCATCATATCTGTGTTTATACAGATGAAACAGCCCAGAAAGAAGGTGAACACACAAGAAAATGCATGTAAAACACAACTAATGCTTATTTAAAACACTTTTCAGTGTCATCAAACAGTGCCAAACAGCTTCTCTCAATGAATGAAGAGTTGTAGAAAAATACAGATGTTTAAATGGCAGCTCAATCTGAAATTGTACAGCTGTGTTGCAGGTTTTGAATCGCAGGAGTTTGTTCAGTACGGCAGAGATGCAGGAAGTGCTGCAGCCGCCGCAGTACGAGCTGTTCTCCATGCGGGAGGCGGAGCTGTCAGATGAGCTGTCAGAGGAGCTGGAGAACCTGCAGAAACTGCGCCGCTCTTCCAGCGCGTCCCGCTGCGTTCACGAGCATCACTGCGGCATGCAGGGCCACGCTGCATCCGTTGGCATGGCTACCAGAGCGCAACGCTTCGCGCAGGCCTCTGAGGAACTGGGTGGGATTGCGGGGGCCAGAGGCTGGGGCAGTTTGCAGGAGCGCAGAAGCAGCTCCCGTGCGCATGCTTTCACCTGCAGCCCGTCTGCACACGCTCACAGCGTGCAGAGCCTGCAGGAGGCGCTAGAGGATGGGGAGCTGGATGGGCAGGTTATGGAGGAGTTTGGGTATGATGATATTTTTGCCCATGGAGGTGTCATGATTGTCCGTAACCATGCCAACCCTGTCCAGCAGCGTTCCCTGTCCATGGACTTCTGAATGACGGCTGTCACATGTAAAAATACAAATATATATATATAATGCAAATGCAGTTGTTTCCATCTTTATCAATGATCAACAACCTCAATCCATCTTTAATCCTCAATTATCCTAAATTATCAATCATAATCAGTTACAGCCTTTCTGTGCATCTTAAAACAACAGTGGTAAAATATAATTCCAAATATTTATTTTTATGTATTATATGTATGTTTCAGTGTTGATATGTTTTTCTGCTTTTTCTTGCATCATTTTAAGACAAGTCAAGTAGTTTTAATAAAGATCCTCATTCAACACCAGCTGCTGTCAGAAAGCAGATCAGTTCTGTTATCACATGTGTGATTTTACTCCAGTAAGACACGTCTCAGAATGAAAATATGAGCGAGTGGAGGAGCATGAAGAGCTGGAGGGAAGAATGAAGCGTCAGTGTGGTTTTATTTGTTGTTTTTTTCTTCTTGATCTGTGTGTTTATGTTGTGCGCAGTGAAGTGTAAAGAATGAATCTGATGTCTCTTATCAACTCACTGATCCAGTCTGTGAAAATGAACATCACGTTTCAACATGTTCATTATTTTACTGTTTCTTTCATTTTCAGTATGACAAGCTCATTAAATGACTCATAAATGAGTTTATGTGCGAGAAGCATCATTTTTATTGTTTTTATGGCATGCCTTTATTATGGGATGTTGCAGAAATCCCCTTCATGTGACAAAAGAAGCGTTTGTTCTTTGTTTAATCTTCATCAGTGGTGTATTAAGAGTATCTGTGACACATGCAAGAAAACATTTACAGATCTGTAGAAAAACAGTGAATGTGTAACCTGATGGGGGGGGTGTTCATTTACTGTCTTTATGACTGTAAACTTCACCTATTCCTGCCCTGTGTGATTTCTCCTTCAAACAAAACATTAACACAGATCTTGTGCTGGACTTTACAGACGCCCAAAACTTTTAAACCCAATAGACTTATAAATGAATGAATGCCTGTTTGCCCTCCAGTGTTTCTCACACAGTAACATATATAAGAGCTTTAGTTTTGTTTATTTTATTTTGTGCAGTTGTTCACATACTTTTATTTTGAAGTTTTGTGTCAGGTTCTTGTCTTGTTTTAGTTCATTGTGTCTCATTAGACTAGTCTGTTTTCAGAAATGTAGACTTGGCAGTGCACAGAGGTAGGAAGCATTTCTGACTGCTGTGTCAGCGTCCCACCCTTTCTTTAAATATGTCTCCATGTTGTTGACTTGTCAGGTTATTGTAAATATCTATTCAGTGCTGTCTATGATATCCCACAATCCTTTGCGTGCAATTTGGTGGTTAATGGAAAGATTTGAGTGGCATATGTAAGACTTGAAAGAAGTCAATTAATTTATTAATATGTATTTTTTTGCAACATAAGACTGACAGTTTGTACTGACAAACAGGCATTGTAATCTTTGATGCTGTCTTGGTTATGTCTGTAATTTAAAAAGATTAAAATAAAAACACTGCAAAACTTACGCATCCTCGTGTCATTGCAAACCTACATTTCTTTTTCCTCTGTGGAACACAAAAGATTTTTCCAGTGGTTTGGATTGTAGTTGTGTTAATACAACAGAAGTCAATGTACTTCAAAATATCTTCTTTTGTGTTCCTCAGAAAAAACACTGATTTTACTGAACTGTGTCGGATCAGAGTGTCGGGAGCCGCAGTGTGAGATCATTAGACATTAGCTGTGCATTGGAAGCTTTAGTCTTGACAAATGTTCTGTATTTAATGTCTCATGTTTGTTTTGTTCCCTGTCAAGTGTTGATGAGTGTTTTTATGACAGATTTGGTGGTTTATCTGTGTTATGAGGTTAAATACAGTCTCATGAGGCTTTCTAGAGTTTTATGTGCCATTTGTTTCCTATTGAATTTGAATTCTTTTTTACATTGTCACATCTTACGTTACACACACACACATGAATATTTTCTCTTTCGCAAGACAGCAGGTTTTATTTCTGTTGACTCACTCCTATTGAGTGTCAGACACAAAAGCATGTTAATACTGACCTGCTGTTGACCCATTTCAGCAGGATGGTTTTGTTTTGGTGGCATAAATAGGTCAGAGCGATAGCAAAACTCCAACTCCAAATTTATTGTCTTTAAATTGATGCTTTACAGATATAAAGGCTTTAGTTATTTAACAGAGCAAAGTTCACTGCGCTCAGCTTCAATCTAGCTGAAGTTACTAATTCCCCACAGCGTTTAATAAAGTTCTTATCTAACAAATATGAGATGAAATGCAAGACTCAATAACTGACGTCTTCTTTCCTGCAGGGATGAATCAACATGTTTATTGGCTACCAGCCCTGAGACCTGATGCTGCCAACTGAGCACAAACCAGGTGAACCTGCTGCTTTCTGCCCATGAATCAAAGAAACACTCTTTCATATGACACTTCATATCATCAGTCATTTACCTGGACATTCCTGCTATCAAAACCATAAATCTGGATAACAGGCGGTTTGGGTTATTGCTAACTCATGCAAACGTGATGAAACTGGGTCAGTTTTATTTGCTCTGATTTAAAAAAAAAGTTTTACTTCCTCATACGCGGTGGAGGAAAACCCATCAGAATAACCAGTAAAAACTAATTCCACCAGATATCAGATTCTACCTTTACAAAGACTTACTGTGTTTAATGAAATGTTATACATCTAAAAAAATTGGTTCATTCAAACTGAAACCATTCTTTGCTTGTATTATTTGTGTCCAGCACACAGACAGAATTAGGAGCGACATGTTTTCTTTACTCATTGTAAGGTTGAAATAAAACTTTGACCTCAATAAACTTATTTGATGTCTCACAGATAATAATGACAAAGGCTGGCGGCCAAAACAAATGAATGAAAACTAGAGTAGCAGTCACACACCACATATCTGACTATTAATCTGCTTTTTAAATGAAAAACACACAGTGTGTAGCACATCATCATCATCTTAGAGCTCATAGTACAGTGAGTCCATCTTTAATAGTTTATGTGTATGATTGGTTTATTATGAGAAGCAATTATGAAGTATGAACTTGTGACCCTTCTTACATAACCAGACAACATTTGTAATGAATTTCATACAGAATATTTCAATGTTTTATGCATTTTAATCATGCACAGATGTTTTGGTTAGTCTTACTGTTATTGTGAATAAATCTCATTTCAACACTCGGCATGTTTCTGATAGCAGGTATTTTGGTTGAAGTAACACAAACACATGAAAAGTGTTGACATAATCCCAAACTGCAGCCATAAATGTTAGTACATGTTGTTCAGCACTAAAAACTTTATGGGGTCACACATTGACCTCCTGAGATGTTCACATCGCTTTACTAACCGACCTGTGACATAACTTGCACATAACAAAACCACAAATTCCTCCAGACAAGAATAAACAGCAAAACATGGTTAAATATTACCAACATTTATTGAACAAAACTGTACAATGTTTCCATAAAACATCAGCCTTGAAAGAATGAAAATGATCAACTAATTAAATAATCAAGTAATTATTCCGAATTTAACATTGTTTTACACATTCCAATATGCCTCATATAGTTTTACAGACATTAAAGGGACAGTTCACCCAAAAATAAAATAATCTTCCATCATTTACTCACCCTCATTTATTTTAAACCTGTTTGACTTTTTTCTTCTGTGAAACACAAAACAAGAGATTTTGAAGTACGTTGCCTGTACGTGGCATAAATTGACTTCCATTGTATGGAACAAAACCACTGAGACATTTCTCAAAATATCTTCTATTTTGTTCCATAGAAAATAAAAAGTCATACAGGTTTGGAATGACATGAGGGTGAGTAAATAGCGGAAACATTTTTGGGGTATATTTTATCCCTTTAAAATATAATACTTCTTGTCTACAGACATCACAAGTACACAACAGGTTTCACAAACATAAAAATAAATAAAAAACATTTGAACATTTAAAAGCTAATCTCTGTTCTAACACTTTTGACTCATGATGGCTCATTTAATGATTGGTCATAGAAGGCTTTATTAGAATAGGCCGTGAGTGGCAGGTGCTCTCCCAGCACAGCGTCCCTGAAATTGCGTCGTCTCCACGCGTACACAAAACTGTTCAGAAAGCCCTGCAGTGACACTGTCATCGCCTGTAAACGCACAACACACACAACACACAATCAGACTATATAACAATCCATACTGTGACCTCCAGACACAATGTAGCATATAGTTACATATAATTCAGCTATTACACACTCACAATTCATACTCAGAAATTGTTACTATATTTATTATGAATAAGAATATTCTAAAGAGCATTTGACTGTACAAACTCAACAAAATTTTTGCCCCATTTCCCAAATAAGACTGAAAACTTTACATGTATTTTATCAACGTTTACTAGCAGGTAACACACATGGACTAATAGCCACAAAATTCTCATTTTGATTTTATCAAAATGTATCTTAAATGTTCATGTGATTTTAATATGTTCTACATTAGAAACACGTGTACCTGTATGACATAGAGAGGAAAGAGATGTTTTATCTTGCCAAAAGACAGACCAATCAGAAGCAGAGCTGAGGGTAAAGAAAACAACAACTTTAATGTGTCTTAAATACCATCATGGTTATGTGTGTGTGTTTATATTTGTATGTATATTTCATAAGAGTCTGTGTGTGTGTGTGTGTGTTCTTGCACTGACCTGGTGCCCAGCAGAATATAATAACAAGGATCATATATCGAGCTGATGACCAAATTCCACCTGGATGATTGTGTGACAGTCTGAACAAACTCATGTTCTCATAATGCCTATACCAGCTCTGTAACTTACAGTAAACCACCTACAGGATGACACACACACAGTATCACAGGCTAGCTTACAATAAAATCATATTTTGGACACTAAAACTGTGTTACTGTATTTGCATTAGAAAATTTAAAACAAAGTTGCGATTCAGTTTCAAATAAAGAGATCACAAACACACTTTCAAACAACATTTAAAACAACACGTGTGTGTGTGTGTGTGTACCTACAGTGCAGCTGATGAGGACAGTCAACACACTGGTGAGTGTGAAAACCCGAATGAACTCCTCGTGACCTGGATCCTGTTAAACAAAAGACGTCTGATTGGCTGGTGGCAGCATCAGGTAACTATCAGAACCGCACGTCATCTTATTAGTGCCCTACAATGTCTCAGAATTGCTCACCACAGTTGGGCAGGTGTCGTTTGAGATGTGCAGGAAGAGAATACAGCTGAAGATGGAAACATGTGAACATGTGAAATGATGCACAGACACACACTGTACACACGTGTACTGTACACACAAACACACACACTGTACACATGTGTGCTGCACACACAAACACACACTATACACACGTGTGCTGCACACACAAACACACACAGTCTCACCTGCTGCAGAAGCTGACGGATGGAGACTCTCGGCTGATCTGTGTTATGAGTTTGTTTGCTGGTGTGAGAGTTCCTTGCATAACTGCGACTGTTTCAATGTAGACGATGTAACCAACTACTGGTACGAGCCTAATGAACATATAAACACACAGACTGTAAGATGCCACTGCAATCAATGTAAAGCAGAAATCATGTTTATGAAGCTCACAGCTACTCACCACACAATAATATAAAACAGACACAACATCCTCCTCCTGCACACAAACTGAGAACAGATCCAAATAAAACAGATCAGTAACTACAAATATTTAATGTGGACATTATTTATAATGTAAATTCATCAAACCATGAATCATAATGACGCATTATTTAATTATTTAAGAGTAACACTGCAGAGTTCACTAAACATAAAAATAAGGGAGGAATGTGACACAGCCTGACTGATCTGAGATCTGATTGGCTGAAGCAGAAGTGTACATTAGTGTTGTCATGTTACATAACAGCAGTGACATCCATTTGATTTTAAGATATAATGACAGAGTGTGTGTGTCAGAGAGAGAGAGAGAGAGAGAGAGAGAGAGAGTGTGTGTGTCAGAGAGAGAGGGTATGTGTGTGCCTGCAGGTGTGTTTGTGTGTGTGAGAGTGTGTGTGTGTGTTAATGTGGGACTTTCTTACTCTGTTCATCTGGTTTTCATATCCTTCTTCTTCTCTCCATCCTTGAAATGCATGTGCTGACTCACAGGCATAAATGATGACGAGCAGGAAAGAAATGCAGTAAAATGTCTATAAACAGACAGACAGACAGACAGACAGACAGAGTAAATTAATGTTCACTGAAGATTTAATGTATCATTTAAATTGAAAGGAGAAACAAAAATGTTTTATAGGGTCATTCATGAGTTGTTCTGTATTTGCATTTGACTTTCACTGTTATATGGTTTGCCACAATATTACAGAAATCTATAAAGCACTGCTTTACATCTGCTGTGTACCTCCATACATTTCTGCTGGAGAAAGATGTTGCATAATAATGAAAAATGGTTACATAAGGTGTTTTTTTAGAAAACAGCTATAGACTTTTTTATTTACGTATTGAATGAGTTCTTGTAGTTGTTATGTCATAACTAGCAGAGAGACCCCATTAAATGTTCTGAAGTGTGTCAGAGTACATACAGTCTAACTTTAGTGTCTGTTTCTCACCAAAGATAAAGGCAATCCATAGTTGCACCACTTTTCACGGTTTAGCAAAGTATCATCAGATAGAAAGTTAATAACAACGGTGACCATCAAAACAGCTGAGGCTAGAAAATCTGCCAGGGCCAGCAGGAGAAGAGGCTTGGCCTGCAACACAAGAACAATGATGAACACACAGCCTGAGCAATCCGTCTCTTCAGCTCAGCTTCTCCAGAAACATTCAACAGAACTCACTGCATATTTACACACGGTGAGACTGAATGAGAGTGTTGAAGCAATATTTAAAAAATGTGTTTGCAATGAAAGGTGCCTTTCAAAACAGAACTGCTGCTCTTATCAAGAAAGTTTTCGTGCACAGCTGGTGTATGAGAACACTAAACCAGTATTGACCTTAACTAGTAATCCTGCATCAGTTGTGTGGAATGTGTGTTCTGCACTGTAAATACAATTCTGAGGAATGCATTAAGAATTCAGATTACATACTGGAATTCCAATATTTACTGGGATTCAAATGGGAATTTTATGAGCCCTAGTCAATTGCCACAATACAATTTGCCATTACACAGCAGAGAGTAATATAAGTAAAAAAAAATCAGACAATTTAACTGAAAATAGAACAAGAAGTTTTTTATGATAGTTTTTAACTAGATGTTTAAAAGCAAAATACAAAACAAAACACTCATCTGTGTATTTAGATTTAAAGTCTAAGATATCTGAGATATCAGATACAGAATCTCTTACTGATGATTCTGAGACTCACCTGGACATTGAGGTTTGATCTCTTTACAGCAGACACCACCACAACAGAACCACTTCCTATCAAACTGCAAAACCCACCACAAACATAATCATAATATAGTCTAAAATAATAAACATATACATTATTGTTTCCTTAATGTTCCAGTTTTTAGATGTTGTTTTAACATAAGAACGTCATTTAAACATTTTATTCAATTCTGTAACGTTTTTAAAATGTTCCACTAACTGCTTAGCAATAACGTTTTGATACATATGAATATATAACATTAAAAGCTACTAACTTTCTACTAACGTTACTGCGAGACCCTTTAGAGAACGTTCCCTGTTAGCTAAGTAGTTAGTTCAGCATAAGGGTAAAGGGACCCCGGCGGGGGTCGCTGTCCGAATGGGTGGGTGCTGAACTGTGTGTGTATGAAGGATTATGGAGTGTGTTGTGGCTTTAGTGGAAGATGAACATGTAAATTCATATAATGATCATCTCAGCACAGTCACGCTGCATGTTAGTCACGTGACTGAAATAAAGGGTGGGTTAGTTTACAGGTTTATCTGTTTATTACCGCGTGCTGAACTAACTCTACTGTAACTCTACTGTAACTACTGTAACTCTACTGTAACGCGGTATAATGCAGTTCAATGCAAACGTGTTTTGCAAAAGTCAGCGGAGTGCATGTGCGAATGTAACGTTTTTATAACTTTAAGATAACGTTTAGAGAACAATAGTCAACGTTCCCTGTTAGCTGCCATGCCACAATTTTCTTCTAATGTAAGTGAGTCTTACCTTAAACTCAAACACGAGACGTAGACGCCAGACAAAGCCGAAATCTGACGATACAACCAAGAAAAGTCCATAATAAATAACTTCAGGAAGTAACACAGTCATCCAAGCTGATGCATTCAGCTATTGCTTTATGTTTTTTATTAATGAATGTAACGCGTAAAGGCATAACATGCTGCTGTTGTGTTAGTGTTAGTGATGAATTACCCTCTCGACTGCAGACTGATCAGAGCTCATGATGAAGACTGTGATCTACATGCTGTTGTGTGTAATGCAGGTAAAGCACATACAGTGCGTTTCACCTGAACATTGAACCTCTGACCACGTGACGCCTCGCCTGTTCTGCACTTGCGCTCATTTATTTCATAACAGATGTGTTGGTGTATTTGGGGAATACCGCAAGTGTTGTGTACTTTCTGTCACCATGGAGATGCTGCTTGACAAGTTTCTTGGCCAAACTTAATAATAACTTTCGTACAATTGGCTGAAAATGAAAGGAGTATTTCTTATGTGTTCATATACACTATATATGAAATAATTTAGTATACAGTGGCCCCAAAATCATCACAAATTCAAATTGTTGTTCGGGTTATATGCATAACATATATATATTCTTATATAATTTTCTTATATAATATAAATTTGGCATTTGCTCAATTAAACTCTTACGATAAAGAATATAAATAATGCGTTTGGATAACTAAGCCACACTATGAAAGGTATAAATTTCATTGCATTAGATACAAAACATTATAAAAATGGTAGGTTGTTGTGTTAGACCTGACAACTAACATGTCTTAACCTTTTTCCCCAGTTATTTTAAACCAGTTGGTTCCAAAGTAATTTTTGGTGCTTTTATTACTTCTCTGTGGATTTTCCAGCAGGTTTCACAACCTGAAAGTGTCTAAATACTAAATAGTATTCTTGTTTTATCATTTAAAACCTAACAAGGCTATTTAATAAAAGTATATCTGATTTTACTTTGTAATATTATTATCATACAGATTCATGGTTTGTCTGCGGATCATCAGTTCAGTGTTCGGACACTTTAATGTTGTGTCCAGTGCCCTCTACTGTTCAAATAAACTTACTACCCAACACGTTAGTCCAGCGAAAAACATATAAGATAGTAAAACTATTTACTTTCACTATTTACTTTTAACACGGGGTGTTAAATAAACTCTTATTTTGTTTAGTCTTTATTTGTCTTAAATGAATAACACTGAAAGAGATACCGATGTTTTAATTCACGCTGCCCTCACCGGACTCACCGCTGAGTTTGAGACTCACAGAGTTGAGGATTATAAAGATCTAGAGACCTGAAGAAAATGACAAAATGTAAATATCTGTCTATTTATTCAAATAAACACATAATACACGCTCCTAAAACACCGGAAGTTATGAATCTCAACACGGCCGGGAGTGCGACTGGAGCCGGAAGTGACGTCAAGTCTTCCACGGTGGCTCCTCTTCTTACGTGGCATCGCGTCAAGAGACCGGCGAGACGAGCACAAAGAGACAGAAGATTCAGTACAACATCATTATCTTAAACTATCTCAAACTCCTCATTTAATTCGTCATGGGACTCACTATCTCATCGCTGTTTGGGAGACTGTTCGGCAAGAAACAAATGAGAATACTGATGGGTGAGTGTTTAAAGGACGTTAGCATCAGTGTTCCGGACGTGTTTCTGTAACAAAATAACATTTTATTAAAAAGCAACAGTGGTGTTTAAAAGGATTCAAAGAATCATGATTTTAATTCTATATACATTTTAATCCAAGAATGCACGTGCTATTTTTTGGGCAGTGGCTAATGTTAGCTTGCTAGCCTCAGATACAGCTGGAATAAATGGATCATTAAGATGGAGGCATTCGACAGCTAAGATCATGTTTGTGGTCGGTTTTCAGTGGGTTTGGACGCCGCAGGTAAAACCACGATACTTTACAAGCTGAAACTGGGCGAGATTGTCACCACTATTCCTACTATAGGTGAGATTCCTCCCTCTTCCACAAAGTGTTTCTTTATGTTCAGTTTTGAAACGTCTGGTTGCTGTGATGATCTGTGTTAAAAACGAGTGTTCAGTACTGGATGACTGTCTGTGGAAAATATGCACAAGCAACATGAGCCAAAATGGGTCGTTTTTTTGGCCTGGTGGATATTTTAGCCTATTGCTAATTATCATAAATTATTATAACTAAGCCAATATCTCTGATGTCATGCTGTCCCGTTATTGTACTACTGCACTGTTTTTGTCTGTTGATGGGCTTATATTTTCTGTTGATAGGTTTTAATGTGGAGACTGTTGAATACAAGAACATTTGTTTTACCGTGTGGGACGTTGGTGGCCAGGACAAGATTCGTCCTCTGTGGAGACACTATTTTCAGAACACACAGGTATGATCTTGATTTAAGGACATTTTGATATGCTGTAGTGATTCAGTTTTTCATTTGCCATTTATAAATGCTTTTATCAGTTATAGACACCTTGTGTATGATGTGTCCTGGTGTACAGTGGCTTTTAATATGCAAATGGGTCTGAGATGTTCTGTGATTTTAGTGACTCATAAGTGAACTGAATACTAAGTGGATTTAATATGGAGCAGTTAAATAATAGTTTTTAGCTGCAGATCTCAAAGTTTCTTCTTCTTCAGGGTCTGATCTTTGTGGTGGACAGCAATGACAGAGAGCGAGTGGCTGAATCTGCAGAGGAACTTTCTAAAATGGTAAGAATTGCTGTGTTACCAGCTCCCATTTTAACCTTTAAATCTGGGCTGTAGAAGTCATGATTATTTTCATATCATTTAACTTTTAAGTGTTTTACTCTCCTACTGTAGAACAGTTCATGTAGCAAAACTCCTTATGTAGTGTATGTCTGTTGCAATTCCACCATGTGCCCTGCACGTATGTGATGAGTGTATGTGATGTATCAGTTTTATATTCATTCATTCAGCTTTATGACTTTCTTCATCTGTACAGTTGCAGGAAGATGAACTGAGGGACGCAGTGCTGCTGGTTTTTGCTAATAAACAGGATCTGCCGAACGCCATGGCCGTCAGTGAGCTCACAGACAAACTCGGGCTACAGAGTCTCCGCAG
>JAZGTK010011296.1:0-15719 GCA_036877625.1 Ambastaia sidthimunki | reverse complement strand
GTATTTATTGCATGTTAAAACAAGTTAAAATAACACGGATGACCGTCAGATCGTATACAGTTGCTGGTACAGTGACGGATGATACAGCAGTGAATTGTGAGATCAGTTCACTTCCTGTCTCTGACCTGATCTTTGGAAACGTTTCTCTATGTAACCCTGCACCCACTCGTGCATTATTTAGAGTCTCGAGGGGGTGAGCAGACGCACGTTTTCATTTCATTCTGTCTGATAATCCATTCCCAGCCCGGAAATATCACATCCATTCCTGATAATGCCAGTTCCAGTACAGCTGCTTGTGGAGGTTTTTTGTTAGTTTATCACTCTTCAGGTCTGTTAACAGTATCACATTTTTATACTGTAATAATTCACTTTCGTGTCGGTTGTTCTCACAGTTCAATTCAATGAAAAGATTCCAGAAAAGTTTTACTTTGTGACGTTTTATTGGTTGATTAGTAATTTTATTAGTTATTTGTAATGTATCCGTGAAACATTCACGTCTCTCAATGCGTACTTGCATACTTGTCTTTTTATGCTGGAAATATCCTCAACATTTTAAGAGCAGCTGGTGTGAGATGCCTTCTGAGATATCAGCTGAACTTCAGGTTTTTGATAAGCTCTCTGTTTAGCTCCTCTGTAGGGTCTGACCGTCTCAGCATACTGGGCAGAGTGCTGATAAATGGCCCACTTTGCAAATAGTTACTTCTGCCTGGAATGAAGTCAACAGTGGCCATCTGATGTTTTACACACACACACCTGACCTGGTCAATTTTACCTTAAGTTATTTAGATAAAATTGTATCCACATTCTCACTGTTTGCACCAAATTAAATAGAAAAAAAATATTTTTTAAAACACATTATCAAAAACGTTCATGCAGAATGTTTTTTACGTTACCTATCATATATATGAAAAATGTTATTCAAGTAGTTAGTAAAAGTTGAAATGTTATTCAAGTAGATAGTGTTGTTGTTTGTGAAATGGTAGCAGGTTGTTGCGCTAGTTGAAGTCATGGCCTTGTGCTATGTTTAGCGAGCTCCGTTTGCGACGCATTCCAAACAGCCGCAGTTAGACAGCAACGCGCGTGATAGGCTGCACAGCCTGCCGGTGACCTTTTATTCTCGACGACGCATGGAAACGTAGTGTCGACTCAGCCCGCCATGCGTATATGCATGCACACACATGAACGCACAGACGCACACCATAATGTTAAACCGCAGAAGCGCCAGCGACACCCACGTGCTGATCCGGACACGGCCCGTGCGTGAAATCGGACGCTTCTTCAGCCAGCCGGATGACAGGCGGAGAGGGTATGTTATTTGTGTGGTGTTCTGCAGATCTAGTACATACTTCGCTTGGGAAAAACCCTCGGACAGAGCAGTCACCCCACCCCACTTGCCCACTCACCCCCTTCCTCGCTGTAACCCCCCACCCCTTATCCTCACCACAACGACTAACAGCACCTCCATCCACCCCAGTGCATGCACGCCTGCCCCCCTGTTGCTATCGCCACCAGCCTGCATCACTAACCGCATTTCCAGCGTGCACCTGTGAGCAGTTTTAGCCTGTTTCATGTTTTAAGGGAGTTAACATGTGAACTACCCACATAGCTTTAATCGTTTAATACTTAACAAGTTAACAAAAAGTTTAACAGGTGGTGGAATGAAAATCAAAAAAAGATGTTGCATCATAAACCTAGTTTAACATTAGATTTTCACATCAGATAAAGTGAGGATGATGAATGACATACTGAATGTGAGACAAAAGTAAATGATTTTTGGATTTAAAGGGATAGTTTACTCAAACGTGAAAGTCTGGTCCTTTCTCATTCATAAAATGCAAGTGCAAATTTTCGTGCTTGGGTGAACTGTCTCTTTAACTGTGACCATTCTGTGTGAACCTGCTGTGTGATGAGCTCAAACACAGAAGCTGTGTCTCAATACCTGTCGAGCTGCCTACCTAGGGAACATTTTTGAGCATCATAGCTGCACTAAGATTTGTATAAGCAACCAATGGCAGCATCACAGAAACAAACCGATGCCTCTGATGCCCAAAAATGCTGCTGACTCAGCCAGTGGCTATGATGCTCAAAAACGCTGTTGACTTGAAACACACTTACGAATACAAAATGCTGCCTAGGTAGGCCACAACACCTCAATCTTCTAGTTCTTATGCTGGAAACATTAATGTTTGGTCATGTGTTCTTTTGTTATATAAATCACGAGGCTATCCAACCAATTTGAGTTATTTCTTTATTACCCTGTGTGCATTTATTTATATTTTCTTTATATTTTGTACATTATTGTTATCATAATTGTCATTGTTGTGTCATCCATGTTAAAACCTTTCAGATGTTTTAGATGTGACTCTGGTTGATATTCTAAAGGAATATCAGGTTGTATTCAGTGAGGTCATGTTCACTCACTGATAGTTAATGTTCACTAGCACTAAAGGCATTAATGCATTGTGTACCCGCCTTGTTTCTTGTCACTCAGACAAACCATATCTCCAGTCTCTAGGAGGAATAAACCTGACCGTATCGTCTTCCTCCATCATCCTGTTTCTCTGATTTACTTGTGAATTTAGGTCAAAAGTCTCTATTTCTTTGATGGTATGGTTTGTTTGTGATGACAAATGCATGCAATGTTACAGTCATGTGTATGATGTCTAATGGTTTTCTGGTGTGGTAAGAGTGTGTGAGGTCACACTGCTGATCTTCTGCTTTCGTCCACTTTCTTCTAGTCATGGCGATGACCTCATCGTTACACCGTTTGCACAGGTCAGTGACCCAGGAAGCAGTTTGGGGGGATCAACATCATTATAAAACATTCATGCTATTTTGATTAAATATTCAGTTAACAGATTCAGTTAACGTTTTTGACACAGTGTTTTAGTTAATACAGTATGTGGTTAATGCAACATTAAAACAACGTTCCACAAACATACTTTTTCTAAAAGGAGATGTGATGGTAATTGAGTTAAAACTGAAAATGCTCTGATTCTTCTGCTCTTGAAGGTGCTGGCTAGTTTGCGGACAGTACGGAATAACTTTGCAGCGTTAACCAACCTCCAGCAGGACCGAACGAGCAACAAGTGAGTTGAGTTACGTCAAAAACCTTCACAACTTCAGTTGACATCCAAAAACGCAGAAGAGTGACAGTTCAAATGATACTTTGACTGGAAGGAAAACTGCAAGTTTTACTGCAAGAATCAGATGTTATAAACTCCTTGACTAAAATCTACAACACTTTCTGTTTTTTATTATGACTTCACAGACGATCCCCCATGTGCAATCAGACCCCCCTCACAAAGACCTCCTTCACAGGTGAGACTTCACGTGTTGAACTTCAATCAAATATATGTTTTCACTGTGTTTTATATTGTTTTAGAACTGCAATGTTAAATAACGTATATTTATCTGCACTCCATATATAACTGTTATTTTTCTCCTGTTGACTAACCTGATCTGCTTTTCAAGTTCTTAAAAAAAACTTTAAAAAATGTTTCAAATGAATATATCTTTGACTTTTGTTTTCAGTCTTTGCCATCCTGGCAAATCTTCAATAATAACAGTTTTTGACTTGTTGAAACTCTAGGGGAGACACGTAATATTTCCATTGTTTTTTTCAGGGCAATACAGGAGACTACTTTTGCTGCATGTTTTTTTTGTTTTTCAGGAGGCATCATGGAACTGTAATGATCTTCTCTCCTGTGGCTTGTGTTTGTCCTGAGTTAGCATGTCATAGCATCAGTTAACCTCTAGAGAGGGACACATCACCAGTGTTTTTGGCAGTACTCGGGTCTAGCCAGTCATAACACTGCACATATTTAATTCTGATGTGATTTACTTGATCAGAAGTAGATGTAACTCTATAGCCTGCATGGAGATCTTTTGAAATCTTTAGTAAGTAACCTGCGCTGGTTTTGACATTTGTGAATCTTTCACACCCTTCTCAAGATGATAATAATAGACACGACGCAGCTGGTCGTCCACCAAACTGACATGATACTCGCGTTCACACGGCGTCTCGCTTTCATGCCCGGCCAGAGACGTGCTTGCGGATCGCGAGGGCGCGAGGTCACGCCTTGCTGTTCTCAACATGAGCCTGTCAATCACGATATTCGCAGTAACTTCACTTCTCTCAGATGTTTACCAACACACAAACCTCATCACAGCAACCGTCTGAAGCATAGACATGCGATGTCGCATTCTGAGCTGTGTATTTAGCAAACGTGTAGCTGTGTTCAGTCAGTTTCTGAGTGATCTGAGAATGGACGCTACGCTGGCGGACGTATAAAAAATGTAGTAATTTTCACCCCAAATTGATGTTCCACCTGCCAATATAGACCGATTCGAATCATTATCAGCTCTTTCTATATATAGCAGCTGCTTAAAACGGAGGGGTCCTGCCCCTCGCTTTCTAATGATCCGACAGTGGTTGCCTGGCAACCTGATGGCGGACGACATAAGCGTGTAAGGATGGTGTGATCTTAGAAAATGAAGGCAAGAGTTTTGCAAGAATGACCTGGTTTTAACGCAGCCTTTGCCCGAATGCTGTCCGTTGTGTCGGCTCAGACATTTGCGTCAGCCCAAGGGTTGTGTTTCCCACGGCTGCTTTCTCAGTATTTCTGCAGAGGTGTTGTGTGTTTCAAGAGCTGAGCAGAGAAATTAGGCTTTCTGAGAAACTGTGCCATGTTGTGGTCATGAGTGAACTCTGACCTGGTTGGGTTTTTGATGACCTGTTTGCCCTGTATTAGATAATATTCGCCTTTTTTGAGTCATGCACAGAAACTATGGTTTTCAGTTATCTGCATTTAAACTTTATGTATTTATTGGGGAATATTTAAGCATTGTAGATGTAACGTCAGCTTTGAAAACTAAGAGTAGCTAAAGGGCGGATACTGTTGATTTACCATGTGCTTACATGGTTTGCTCTAGTCTAGTTCTAACTCATGTTTCCAGTAAAGTTCAGTTTTGGACTTTTTCTTTTTGAATTCCCACGTTTCATTAATTTTGCTCATCTTCCTGCATGCCTGCATTGCTCTCTTTCTGCTGTTCCGCTCTCGTGGAACTCCACTCCAGAGTTTCGCTGCAGTCCCGCACTGCTCCCAGTCACAGCCGTGTCTGAGGGGCCGGCCTCTGGTGTCGCACTGAACAGGAGAAGAATTTCATTGACGTCACAGGAGATGTTGTCAGCAAGGATAGTGGACCCCTGCTCTTGAGATCTCCTTTGAGTGATTGGACAGCCTTTCGAGAAGAGGGCCAAAGAAATGGGGGGTTGGGCAGAGAAAGCCACACATGTGATTCTGTGCCTCATTCTGCCTCTTTTCCTCAGTAAACCATTTTTTTGTTTCTTTATCTACTGTGTCTTTGGCTGTATTTTTTCTTTGACTTGTTTTTTCTTGCATTATGATGGACAGAGCTGCAGCTGACCCTGCGCGTGTAGCGTGCTCTGAGTCAGAAGTTGCACAAACACAGCGGCACTGACACACACGCAGGGCTGCATGTCACATTAACCTGCCGTGTTACTCAAAAGGTTGTCTTGTAACTATATAACCGGGATCCCATGACCGGAGAAGCGCGTGTTGTGATTGTCACACGCTCGTCGTGGTGAATGATTTTCGTGTAACTTCAGCTCGGCCCGTCTAACTCAATACGGGCAATTAGCGTCGCAACAATGCATTTCGTTAGCTCAGTTTGGGTTATTGTTTGTCATATGCGAGCCACCTGTGCATCAGGAGCATATGCCTGACTTATGACGCTGGTTACGGGTTTTAAAAACATCATTAAAACAGCATGGCCCGTCATAATAATAATCCTGGATTACGCAAAAGCCACCACCGCATCAGATTAATTTTCAGTGGTAATCTACATAGATTGACTGTCACGTAATCCTTCAGAATACTGCTGCGCTTGTGTAGCTCAGTTGTTTGCAGTGAACTGGTGTACAGATGAAGTAAACAATCCCAGGGGCATTCTGGGACATGAAAGAGCAGATCTGCAGCAATCTGTCTGTCGTGAGTGAAACAATCTCTCCGCTAACCTGATGCTAATCAGACTCGTGTGGATGTGCTGCTTTCAGCTTTTGAGATGCGCGGGGCTGTTCTAGTGTTACGCGTTTATTTAAATAAGTTTGTTTTTCATGAGAGACGTATTTTTGTATTATGCTATTAATATCCTACTTTATATGTTATTGTGGGTGTTTTTTGCATATAGAAACCACTACCCAGCTAGCAGGAAATGTTCTCAGTACATTAGCTAACGTTCTCTAAAAGTTCTTGCAAAGTTTTCATATTAACACAACTAAAAACTCTAAAAACTTTTGTTGACATTTTGTATGTTACTAGAACTTTTTAACATTTTTGTTACTTAATGAAAACGTTAAGGGAACATATTTACAACTTAAAATTGTTAGCTAGGATAGTAATTTTGGCCATATCAATAGCCAATAATTGTTTTTAGTCATGGCCGATAACCAATATGATAACTGAAATTATAAATGTACAATGTTTTGCCTATTTTTAAATGAAAAATAACATTCATATTGAATCCTTAAGATATTGTCATGTACAACAATAAAGAACAATTATCTAGTACTTTAGATTCCTGCCACAGAAAAAACACGTTTTGAATTGAAATGTATCTACCTGTAGACACCAGTTACTAGACCTTTAAAAACCTGCTAATATTGGTGCATCGTTTTTCTAATATTTTCTAACATGTGCTTGATTTGAAACTCAGTTCATTTGTTTTGAAACTGTATTTCAGAGCTGTGTCTGTCTCCTGTAGTTAGAGCTGCGGCATACATTTTTAATACTCATTTGTAACAGAGCTCCTGTTTGCTGACAGCAGTGAGTCTGCAAAGATCCTCGGCTCCACCTCCAGAGTTCCGTTCCGGTTCTTGCAGCTCTCACTGCGTCGTGCTCTTCAGCTCTGTAGGTTTGTGGTTTCACAGGAAGCCGCTCATGTTTGTGTAAAGCAATGCCTTCTGTGTCATGTCTGTGTAGCTGAGGTTCCGCGTGCCTCTCTCACTGTGTCGCTTGTGCAAGCTTTTTTTCACGAGCACTGTGTATAACGCTGGGCTGCGAGCTCTCCAGGAAAACTGAGTGGAGCCCAGCGCTTCATACACAGGGATCGGGATCTCTGACTGGGGGGATTATAAAGCAGTGACGGTACGAGACGGGGGGCGGGGGGCCCTTCGTATCTGTTCTCCACCTTTTTTTGGGAGACATCAATTGACAAACATCCTCTGAAGTTTGTGCGTCTCGGACCGTTTTCTTTCACAACCTGATGGACCTGTGGAAGATACTGATTGGAAAATGTAGAGAGACATGCAGTTGTTACAGCATCTGACTCTGGATCAGTAAACAGAAGGGAATCTCTGTGCTTGTGTGTGTGTGCGTGTGCGTGTGTTTTATTGGAGCATGGGGCTCCACACCAGGAGCCCCGCATAGCTGGACTGACAGCAATGTAACTCTGTTTTATTGTCCCTTCTACACTCCAACATCATTCTCGACTGGCTCAGGAGATAAAGGAAGCATTTTTGAGAGCTAGGAACAGCTTGTTTTTCACCCATTAGCCCTGTTTTCCTCATAGGAGTGATCTTTTTAGCACAGCATGAAGAGTCACCCATGTGTCCGTCCTGGACATCCCAACATGGCCGTCTACGACGTGGACGATGTTCGGGAAGCCTCTGCTAGCCCGGTCAAACGTCTTAAAACTGACCATCCCCTCCCCTGTCTCCCTCCAGAGGAGGCCTACCAGAAACTCGCCACCGAGACCCTGGAGGAGCTGGACTGGTGTCTGGACCAGCTGGAGACCCTACAGACCCGACACTCCGTCAGCGAGATGGCCTCCAACAAGGTGAGTCACCATTTAAACTTAACGCTTCATGACCACACAGTGTTTTCCGTTTGCATCCCTCTCTGGGGAGCGAGGTTTACATCAGGGCGGTTCAGCTTAGAATGAAGGGCTTCCCCCGACTTAATGTTATTACCTCCGCCCGGGGGACTTCAGGTAATTGGTGTGATTTGGCAGGGCTGTTGGCTTGCAGTCGTTATCAGGTAGCGTAGATGAGCCAAGATGGCTGCCCCGGGGGGGTACAGTTTCAGAGAGCTATACAGACAACAGCTCGTGTACGCGCAGGATCGTGAGTCAAGCTGGCTATCGATTGTCCCTCTTGCATCCTGGTTTGGTATGGTGACCCCAGTTATCTGATATGGCCAAGGGTTCGACACCATAAACAAATGCTTTGAGAGTGTAAATAACTGCATATACACACACATATACAGGCATGTGTTTGTGTATGTGCACATGCATGTTTCTATATGCTGGAAATTTGATTGTAGACCTTTCGTTGCACCAAGACATCACTGTCATAGGGATTGTGGGCGGGGCTTCTGTTGAGGTCAGAACGCTGGGATCATGTTTTTGCATTGATGACTAAACAAGCGTCTTTTAATGTGGCGTACCGCTGTGCTCAAGACTGCAGTCTTTATCAAAACCTCCTGTAATTCCATTTTGGGGGGTTTGGGGGGTGAATATGGGGTAGAGGTCTTGCTTTGTTTGATGTGGTCAAGGCAGGTCTCAGAGAAAGAGAAGAGTGGGCCAATAATACTGAAGGTCATGTATCATATTTTACATGCAGACAGTAGAGTATGACACAATGCTCGTTGTCATAGAAATATAGGTTATCTGTCATTTGTGGATTTCTGTAAATGTAATGGTAAGTCTGTAAATTCAATTTTCAGATTTTCAGAGGATAATGTAAGCGCTCCTTATATGTCCTTGCAAAACTCAGCACTTCAATGCTAGGGGTTGAGTGTGGTTGCCAGGTCGTTGCTATGCAGTTGCTAGGGTGTTGTTTAGGATTCTAGCCAGATAGATTTTCCTTTCTAGCCCAGGTCAAAGAGTCTCTGTGATAGGACTGATCCATCTCTTCTTAAAATTACTACTTCAAAATGTTTTTTACTGCCCATTTTATCCAACCAATGAATACCATGAGTTTAAACACCTCAGGTATGTTCAAGTAAACCCCTAAACCCCCCTAAGAGTAGTTACTATGACCAATAGTAACTATTAGTTGTCTTAGCAGATGCAACATAAAAAAAGCTAGTCATAGCAGTTAAACATTGTAGTTTTAGCCTTATGTAACAACAGTTTACATATCACACGTGGATGTTTACATGTAACTATTATTTGATTTGCTTACTGTTATGATTAAGGCCAGCTGGGTTTCTGTGGGCATGTTACATAAACCGTGTTTACTGTGACACCTGGTTAAATAACCTCACCATAACATCATCATCTTTTATTGCTGAATGTACAGATTAAGCTCTGTTTTTAAAATGATAAGCTGATTTTAGACCCAACACTGACTGTCCCAGTAACATCAGTGTGTCGCGAAAGTATCACAGGCTGATGACCTTCAGAAACACGTCACAAAATACAATCGCCTGTAGATAGTGGGTCTGTAGGACCAGCCAGGTTTCCTGAACCTTCTTTAAAGTAAATTTAAGTAAACTAGATGTTTTTTATTTCCTGATAAAAATGTGAGAACTGCTTGCTTGTGGAAACCTCATCTGCACATTTCTAGGGTGTTGGTGGCGGTTTCAAGGGTGTTGCTATGCTGTTGCTAAGGTGTTCTGTGTGGTTGCCACCTGGCCAAAGTCATAAAAGCCCTATTTCCTCCATCAGGTGTAAACAACAGTGATGGGATTATTTAGTTTCTGTTGGTTTAACTACCTAAGAATAAAATTTTTGATATATATGTAACAATAAAAAAGTTTTATGCAAGAATGTTTTTGATATCTTCTGACAGACTTTTTAGAGAACATTATTTAACGTTCTGAGAACGTTCCCTGTTGCCTGGGTCTGTCTCACCTGCTTGTTTTAGGGTTTGTTTTTGAATGTACTGAGCATGCTCCCAAATAACCGGCATAGGCCTGCCACTCTGAATACTGATGAATAACATACCTACACACACACACACACACGGCAGCAACACACCCTCCCTGTCACAGCGCAGACAAACAGGCTAGTGCAGGAACCCACATGCTCGCAGTCGCCATGGAGACGCAGACAAATGAAGCCCTGCAGTGGGCTGAGAGCGAATACAGACGACACACTCACTACATTCAGTAAAACGACACCCCACCGGAAGGTTAATTAGGTTCACTAACAAACATCACAGCATCTTTGTAGCTCTCTGCCGAAACACGTTGATTTGGGATCGTAACCCAAAACGTTCAAACGTGATCAGTTTGAGGACATGGCGATTGTTACGTCACCAACATCGCCGTGGATACGATGTTTTGATAAGTCTGGTTGTACACAATATAAACTGTCTGCTTTGTATAAATGTCAAAGCATGTAAATATATGCTGTACAGACATGATTATGTGCCTGGGCTTGTTTAGACATGCAGTCGCATCTTGTTCTGTCTTATGTGATACGTCTGATACATTCAGTGATATTGAGCTTTGTTTGCTATATGTAAAAATTTGATGACATCATAAGATTGTGTTTTTTCCATAATATTTTGGGCTTCAGTTTTAATGAAATCTGATGCCCTGCTAGATCCGTCTTCTGTTGTAATGAACTTAATAATGAGTGGTATTCCCAGCTGACAATTTTTGGTTGTTAAAACGTTTCCATAAAGTAACAATGTTAAAAATATTATTTTGAGTTAAGTTTCAGGAATATTCAAAACATCCAGTTCTTAGGATGATGTTGTATTAAAAATAAAGTTTTTGTTATATATTAGATTAAAAAAGAAGTTAGGAGATGTTTAAAAGGCGTTTTACTATCATTAATGCAAAAATGTTTTCGATAACTTTGAGAAAACGTTGGGATAACTTTTGAGAACGTTCCCTGTTAGCTGGGTTTGCTATTAGTGCTTATTGTCAATTCAAGTTTGATGCTGTTATCATAGTGATATTGCCTGATTAACTAAGTACAGTGCAGGTAACTTTTGTTTTGTGATTTTTTTGTAGCTAATTATATCAATGAGGAGCTAGACTGCAGCAAGCCACAGTGTTTACATGGTTAATCTTCATTTATGTGTTGTTTATCTTTCTGTAATTTACCAAGTTAAAGACTTCCCATTGCAGCAAATTTTGGATTACCCCAGTACTCAGTTTCCCTTCCTTGAGACTTCCTCAACACACCACACCCAGTGGATTCTGGGCCCAGAGGCCCGACAATGGCAGAGTGCAGAAACCCAAAGGAAAGGAACACTGTAGGGTGACATATGGGCTGTGGTGGGGGGTGAGGGGGTGGTTGGGGGCGGGTATATCTGCGGCCAGTTGGTTTCTTCATGATTTGGATCCTGCACGCGTTGTGGAAAAGCCTCTGGCGTCTCATTGGTCCTCTCTGGTGCGACAACTGCAGAGCACGAAACGTTGAGCGATATTCAAAGAGTCGGCCGACAGCTTTAATCAAAACCACGCGAGGCCTGTGTGAGCTCAAGTGTTCAGTCTCTGCCAGAATTCACCAAACTACTTCAAAGAAAACCACAGAGTTCTCGTTCCTTCTTTTATCACAGTTTATGCCTTAAAGTATTTTTCAGGCAGGTTTTACAAGTAAAACTTTACAAGTAATATGACAAAAGAATGACATAGGATATATTTAGTATCTGTGGATTCTGTTTGGAATTTTGTTGCGTTATGAATGCACAGATTTCCAATAAAAGTGGAGCTAAAGTTGAAGTGGTGATAATTAGATTCAGAAATAGCGCGAGTCTCTGAGGATTGATTTGAGGGACCTCCGGGCTGATTTTGGGGTGTGGTCAGAGGTTTTATAGAGCAGTGCTGTAGCATTAACGTTTCCATCAACACAACCTATGGCATGACCACAACCCTGCTAGTTAGCTGTAGTCTGTAATTAACCAGGAACCACTGTAATGTTTCTTACAACAATACAGCGATTTATGCTTCCAGCATGTTGCCAGTTATGTCTCATTTTGAGCCACTAATTCAGTTTCAATTTCTGGCGTCATGTAAAGCGATTGTTCTGAATTGTATCATTTAATATACATTCATGACCATCCGATATTTCGTATACAGGAAATATATAAACTGACATACGCAGTAGTTCTCGCTGGCATTATTTGCCTATGTAGACATAACACCTCGCTTTGCATAAAGAAATGTTTTGACGCAAGAGAGCGATGTTGCATTTTCATATTGCTGCTGATAATATAGTGTCATCGCTGTATTGTCAGGGCTTTGGGTTCATATTCAAATCAACTACAAACAAATCCGGCCAATGGCTATTGCCTTAATAAAAGATGTGTCCATTTGTTTTTCAAATGAGCAGCACCTCATGATCAACATGAAAGCTCATGTTACAGTTGGCTGTAGGCCGAGTGGAGGTCACTATCTGCATGTGAATGATGCTCTATTCAGACACCATCCTCACTTCACAAGTACCATCAAATTCACCACCCTCTGATTGGAGAATGAGATTGAATGGGCATGTTTGATTGGCCGATCCTGTTTACCAGCATGTCAGTATTGGCACTAATATATTTAAGTGTTAGATTTAAATACTGGCCATTTTTGACACACATAATGGAGCAATATCATTTTTACGCATCTTTACAAACATAATATAGATGGCTTTTAAAATTAAACACCAATTTTATTTATATTAATTCATTTAACTTTTTTATTTGAAATGGCCTAGAAATTATTGATATTAATGACAACAAATATGTACATTAAATACAAAATTGAACTGTTCTAAATTCAATGCTCAAGTTATATATTTAAAATGTGTGTTTTTGGTCACTTCATATTTAAAAAACAGAATATTTGTCCGCAATATTTGAAAGCACCTGGTTTTTGGAGAGTGAACTGGTCTTGTCTATATGGTGGATGTTCATCTCTGATGACTCATCTGAACACACTGCTGTGTGTGTGATTACACCAGGTACAAGGTGAGCTGTGAAAACAGCTCACATCTCAAGGCCTGTATCCTCCATCAGTGACGGGCGCACCAGCCCACTTCTCCCTGCCAGTAATGAGCTGTGATTGGCTGTCTGCTCTGGGCCCGAGCTGCACTGATTAAATGAGCAGTCCCATATTTGGAAGGTGTTGAGCATCACAGCATCTTTTCCGCGGCACAGACAGGAGAAGCCAAGCCACGACTGCCAGCCTCAGCACCTCAGTGGCACCTCTAGCTGATCTGGTGTCAGCTTCAGAGATGCTGTTTCGGGGTTGAGACAACAGAAGCGTTTGTGTCGCACCATCTGAAGGATTTAGGAGCGATTTCTTTTCTTGGATTTGGTTGCGCTTTGCCTCGAAGCTTTAACAAAATGCCTGAAGCTAATTATTTGCTATCGGTGTCGTGGGGTTATATAAAGGTACGGTCTCTGGTTTAGCCTGATTTTGTGATTGTATGTGTGTACAGTCTTTTATTTAGATTTTGGATGCATGAGAAACCTTGTTTATGTAGCGCAGCCAAACGTTGTCATCATAAGTAACAAAATACAAACAAAGCTATCAAATTTGGCCTCTCTTTGTCTTTTTGCATTTAATTGAGGTCTGTTTGTTGTCACGAAATTCTATATACAAACAGTATGCTTGTTGTCATGATATAATATGTTCAAATAGTGTGTGGTAAGCCACATGTAAATGTTATGGAAAGTAACAGAGTGTTTTATGCCTGTATTCGAGGATAACAATGGCTGTACAGTGTTTGATAAAAGCTGTCTTGGTGTTTGTGTGGTCAGACTTCAGGTTTAAGTTTTCTAAACTGGCAAACACAGATCTAAGTTAGTTCATCTTTAGTCATTAGATGCTTCAGAAAACATATTGTCTAATATCCATTAAATCTAAATTTACATTTCCTACTGACATACTGAAAAAAACTGTGACTTTTACACTGCACTGTACTGTATATCRAGKTAATGTTGAGACATTAAAGTTATTTTAGACTGTTTTAGATTTTTGTAAAACATTTGTAGTTGTGGTTAAATGGAACTGATAGAAGCTTGTGATAACGAAAAGTTTTGTGGATTCTTCAATATGAAATAACATATAAACATTATTTTATGGAGCTTTGCACATGGTTTGTAAATCTTAATTATTGTTTTTTTATACATGTTAAAGCGTTCAATGGTTTTATTTGAAAGTTTTTATTTGAAATGGTAATTTATTTTATCTGCTGTCTTCAGTTCAAGCGGATGTTGAACAGGGAGTTAACCCACCTATCCGAGATGAGCCGGTCTGGTAACCAGGTCTCAGAGTTCATCTCCAACACATTTTTAGGTAACACACCGATCACCGAAACACAAAATGGATTAGACTCAAGTTTGGCTGTCAGATGAGCGATGATGTTTTTATCTCCTGCAGACAAACAGCATGACGTGGAGATGCCCTCCCCACAGACACAGAAGGAGAAGGAGAAGAAGAAAAAGCCCATGTCTCAGATCAGCGGGGTGAAAAAACTCATGCACAGTACCAGCCTCACCAACTCCAACATCCCTCGCTTTGGGGTTAAGACAGACACTGAAGACTCCTTGGCCAAGGTGAGCTTGAGGGACATGCTTGTTTTAGCTCCTTTAAGCTCTTCTGTTCTTAGAACATCAATCATCTCAATAGAAACCTGATTGGACCTCATCATGGACTCTTAGTCCTTGAAAACAGGTTATCAGGGTTTCTTTGTCCTGTGACGTGGACCGATGACGTGCAGTTGGCAACGTTATGTACCCTGCTGAAAAGACCAGCTTGCACCAGCATGATTTTCCGATCTCCCACCTAACAATTTCAGGTTGTAAGAACATTTCCATTAAGTAACAAAAGCGTTCTGGGAATGTTCAGTACGTGCAGGTTTTTTTAGACGTTGCATTAACATTATTGCTTGGTTACACTAGCAATGTTTTAACTACAATGACGTTTTGGACACATGGTATAAAACGGTAAAACAAGTTATACTAACCTTACTGCAGGAACATTTTTTGATAAATGTGAGAAAACCAATGTTCTGAGAACGTTTCCTGTTAGCTGGGATACTTTTTAGATTGTGCTAAAAACAAGTCTTTCTGTTTAAACAAGCACCACCAACACCCAGAACTCAACATATGCTAATGACAAAAGTATGTTGACACTAAATATTCAAATCAATTTCACAGTAAAACTAAAGAGACAAGCCCAAAGAGATCTCATATTCACCTGGTTATATTTTCAAAAGGCTTCCTGGATCAGTCTAGAACATTATACAACACTTATGAAAATCAAACCTACAGTTGTTTAGTTTTTAATATGTTTTGCATATTGGTTTAGCTGCGTCACATTACATAAGAACTGACTGTGTAATACAATGTTGATGTGTTTCAGGAACTGGAGGACATTAACAAATGGGGCCTTAACGTTTTTAAAGTCACAGAGTTTTCAGGCAACAGGCCTCTAACGGTGATGATGTACACTATATTTCAGGTGAGGGAACATTTCACTTTTTACATTTTGTAACATTGTCCTCCTTTGAAATTTCGGTTTTGGTGATGTAACCAAAGCCCTGTGTTTGTGCTAAAATAATATTAACCAATGATATCACAGCCTGCTTCCAATGCTCCAATCAAATCCTGATGTTTCAAATCAAGTCCCACCTTTATTTACAGAGTTTTCTGTTACATCACATTACTGATAAATGTTACAGATTACATCACATTACTGATAAATGTTACAGATTACATCACATTACTGATAAATGTTACAGAT
>JAZGTK010011295.1:0-15720 GCA_036877625.1 Ambastaia sidthimunki | reverse complement strand
CTATGCAAACCAAATAGGAGGAGCTATGAAACAGCTATAAAATCTCGGCATAAAAAATGCGAGGTATTTGGCAACCCGATTGTGATCGGACAATCAGCGAACTTCCGTATTCAGACGGAGCACTAGCTCAATAGCTTAGTCATGAGCAGCCCGTGTGTTTGGGGACAAAGACAGCTGCACGACTATTGGGTATAAAGGGCAAAGTCTGAGCCCATGATTCATTAATAATAGATTAACACTGTTTGTGTCTGTTTTTTGGCTTCTGCTCAACGCTGTAAGCACAGCTTTGCTGAAGAGCGGGCGCTAACTTAGCGCGCTAGCTCTGTATTTGTGAGCGGGTTTAAAGGGGCTTCGGTTCGGGTTTGGCACGGAGCTGTCGCTAAACTGGCGAGGTGACCCATGATGAATCGCTTCCGAAAGTGGCTTTACAAGCCAAAGGTAAGCTTGACATTAATTCACTGACAAAAAGGTCATCGAATTGCTTTATATTTGTCTTAAAAGCTAGTGAGTTGCCTGCCTAGACAGCATTCTAGGCATCGATGTATATGACCTGCCTACCTAGACATCCTATTTGGGGATCATGTGATTTGAACTGACTACCTAGGCAGCGTTCTTGCGCATCATTTGTCTAGGTATAATTTTTAGTGTTGTAGTGTTGTCTATTGAGTGTGGTCTGCCTAGACTGTGGTATTCGGATTTATATCATGTGAAGTGCCTCCCTATGGCAGTCGATTTATGTGACCTGCCTACCTAGATGGCATTTTGGGCCTTATTCAATGTTAACTGTCTACCTAAACAGCATTTTAAGGATCATGCGATATGAACTGCCTACCTTGAAAGCATTCTTGGGCATGTGAGCTGGCTACTTTGACAATAATGTTTGGTATATAATGAGTTTATTTGGTTACGTATGATGAACCAGAATTTCCTGCCTAGACAGCTTTTAAGTATCATATGAAAGGATGCAACAAAATGCTGTTTAGGTTGGCATCACACTAGTGGTTGACACATAACCGGTTGATAAATAAGTCACCACAGCTTATAGCTTTTATGATGACACTCATTGTCAGTCACACCTTTTTCTGCTGATGCAGTTGTGTTTTGTTTACAGTGTTGTAGTCAACCAATGTGCAATGTATTCAAACAAATCTAAAAAAGTAAACATCTTGCTCCGTATATAATGATATGATTATGTAAGTATGTGATTTTGAAGCATATCATGCAATTTTGGGGTGGAATTAAATGTAGAATCATCTTCCAGCAGGATGTTACGGCAATACAGTGTTTTGTTGGAATGAAACCCAGGGTATCCCTTGAGATGTGCAAACAGTGATTGTTGTCAAAGAAACTTTGGTCCATGGGTGCAGTTCTGCCTCAATGACTGTGACTCACTTGGATACATTCTTCACAAACAGAGCTTGTTATTTCTGTCAGGATGGAGCTTTTGCATCAAACACTTGCTGAAGTTAAACAGATGGTTGGCGCATGCAATCGGTTTGCTGTAAAAATATGAGAGAGTTTTGAGAGTTTTGGAAAGCTGGAAGCTTGGAAAGTATGTCAGTGTTTGTGCAACAAGGTGTTTTTTCTGTTATCAGTGTTGCCCTAATTTGATTACTGTAACTGTAAACCTTTTGGCGGACGTCATATTTGTTTGCTGTCGTCTGTTGAGCTTCACAACACGGATGCCTGTTTTGCACAAACAGAACAGTATTGATTCATTGAGTTCATTCAGCTTTATCTGTTTGTAGTGCAGGTATCTATCACTGCATTTATCCACACGTGCTTAATTGTGGTGATTGTTTTCAGTGGTTTGGTTTTTACTGCGTGGGCATCATTAAAATAAGCTTGAAAGCTGACCTGCATTAATAGATCAGCTTATGCTCAGCTCTGGTCCATGATTTAGCCACGTGCCTCTTTTCAGTCAAAATCATGTGCCGGTTACAAAGGTTAGGTTGTTAGTTAGTTAGTTAACAAAGACTTCCCAGTCTAGATATTCTAGATAATCTGACATTAAGGTCATGGTTGCTTGTTTTGTTGGGTTAGCTTGTGTGCTTTGTTTGTTAGTGGTGATTGTTATATATTACTCTTATGGTTAGGCATTTTGAACATATCACATGTACTAAACCTCTGTAGATAACTCCTCTCGCACGTCTTGTGCAATGGATGTGAAAAAATGCTCTAGTTAATTGAAATCAGTGATTTGATAAAATGAGCAGGTCTTTTGCGCATACTAGACAAATTTGACATGTTAAAAACACAGTATGAAAGGCTGTTTGGAATGCACTCTGGAATGTGTTTTATCTCCAGTTTGTGCTGTAATGCCTAGAGAATTTTCCTTGTTGTGTCCAATGAAGCAGAAGAGGTTCAAAGGTCTGAATCCTTATCAATGCTCCTTAATCCAGTGTGGACGTCTGTAGCTGCAGTCATGCAATATCTTGCATGCCATTCTGATGGATGCAATGGTTTGCATGGTTTTTGTTGCAGAGGCAGCCACACACAACATAGGACTCTGACATGCAAATTTTATCTCTAGTTTGTTTGGTCATGTGACACTTGATTAGATCACCTGAGCATTCTGGCTTTTTATTCTCTTATTCTGTGCAGAGGTCAGATCCACAGCTGCTGGCCCAGTTCTACTATGCAGATGAAGAGCTGAACCAGGTGGCCACTGAGTTGGACAGTCTGGATGGCAGGAAGGACCCTCAGAGGTGTACACTGCTAGTAAACCAGTTCCGATCCTGCCAGGTCAATCATTTAATAGTAATCCTGATCTCACATCTTAGTATCATTCAGAGCCTCTGGTCCTGTTTGACCTGTTTTCCCAGAGGTTTTTCAAAACCGAGGTGCTGTTTGGAATGTTTATTAATGAGTTCCTAACCGTACTTATCTTATTATTATGTCTTATATATATATAAGACATAATAATAATATGAGTACCTTAAAATGAGCACCTTAAAATAATTAGACCCAAACATTTTTACGTATCAAGACTCAATTTCGTTGGTAATAGTTACATGCTGCATGATAGTTTTATATTTATTTTGTGGAATTCAGGATCAAATAACCACATATTCTCAAAGGATAAATAAAAAATTCCAACCACAGTCATGGTTTCAGTGCTAAATGAAAGTCCTGTACACCTTACAGAAAGTTTAAGGAGTGATGGATTGTCTTAACCCTGCATCCTTGCCTCTTCTTGTTACTGGTGCAGGATAATGTGTTGAACATCATAAATCAGATTATGGATGAGTGCATTCCTGAAGACCGAGCAAACAGAGACTTCTGTGTGAAGTTCCCAGAAGAAATCCGCCATGACAACCTCGCCGGGCAGCTGTGGTTTGGGGCAGAGGTACTGCATGCTAACTGCTTCCTCTAGAACGATATCTTCCCTGGAGATCTTTCTCTTGTTAACCTTCAAAGGAACACGATGATAAAGAACTTGATGGTCTACTTCATAGGCATGACAGAAAAACAATTTGTTATTCTGCCAACAAGAGTATTGGAGGTGTTTGCCTCAGAAATCAGTAGTAACAGTTATCACTCTTCTTTTCAGTGCCTGGCAGCAGGATCCATCATCATGAATCGTGAAATCGAGAGCATGGCCATGCGGCCGCTGGCCAAAGATCTCACCCACAGCCTGGAGGAAGTACGTAACATCACACGAGACCAAGCCCTGCGAGATCTCAACAACTACACGGACCGCCTGAAGGAAGCACTACGGCAGTTTGACAGCCTCTTTGCTGAGTTTGAGCTCAGGTATGGCCACCCTAAAATGCTCCTAGTGGACCCGTTATGATCTCCACACACATCCACTTAAGATTTGATTGAAATCTTCGTTACAGTAGCATTGACTTGCTACATCTGTTTGTGCTACAGACTGATGAATGATAACTCAAATCAAGTGGCTTGTTAAAGAGAGGTGTGCCGGTATTGTTGTAAGCAGTCAGAATTTTTATCTATTTTAATCTAATTCTAACTGTTGGATGATAACTTCCCGCAGACTTGCTTTTAAAGACCCCAAATGTGACCTAGGGACCAGAAAATCATATAGATCATATAGAGTGGGCTCTTTAGACGGGTGTGTAAAAGAACACCCAAACACCCTAGTAATACCTTAGCAACCTCCCACAACACCCAAAAATCTTGGCTGTGTGTTGCACTTACACAAAGCACAGTTTTTTTAGAACATATAATACATTAAAAGAAAACACAAAAGCGTTTTGTTGTTATAGTAATATCATTTTTCTGTTTCCTGTAGCTATGTGTCAGCCATGGTGCCTGTGAAGTCTCCTAAAGAGTATTACATCCAACAGGAAGTGATCGTTCTCTTCTGTGAGACAGTTGAGAGGTGAATATTTACAGTGTCAGATCAATATGAACATTCTATATATATAGTGTGTGTGTGTCTCTATCTATATATCTATCTATATATGTCTATCTATCTATATAAATATACATACACACTACTAGGGGCTCAGTTAACATTTTATCTGTCTAAAGAGAATGTTTGTAATGGGAGATGTTAATAATGAATTGTAGAGCACTTTTTCACTAAACGCATATGTTACATCTGAAGGGCCCTGAAGCTTGAGTATCTTACTCAAGACATGATTGACGACTATGAGCCAGCTCTCATGTTTACAATCCCTAGACTTGCCATTGTCTGGTAAGTGACATGTCACTAATGATCTGTTCTCTATGTGTCACCCACATCTTCCATGTCTTCCATCTTGCATGTCTCAGTCTCCACAATCTCCTAAGCTTGAAATGGTAACTTGTGTCATGTCCTCTCTTATTAGTGGCCTTGTTATCTACTCCGAAGGGCCTCTTAACCTGGACCGCAAACCAGAAGACATGTCAGAACTGTTTCGGCCTTTTCGCACTTTGCTGAGAAAAATAAGGTACTGTTTGTGTTCGCAACAGTCATTCAGTTAAACCTCTAACCAACACTGCCAATTTAGTGATTATCAGGTGTAGCAAGAGGGTTGTAACTGCTCAAGCATGTATTTATTTTATGGTGATGCTGTAGTGTGAGGATCTATATATTTTCGGTAACTGTTTTAGTCCAAAACGGTTTTTGGGTAATTTTAAACTAGCAGAAGAACATAATTTAGGATATAAGCTTTCTTATTTTTACATTTATCGGACATAATGAAAACCCTGTGATCAGTCCAGCCAGAATTTGGTGTCTATAAACTGATGTAGAATAGTTTTGAAAATGTTCCCTTATTGAGAAAATATTAGAACCTCACAGACAAAAAACTCACACAAATTGATGCTGGCATGTGTTGGTTGTGCTGAACTGACCTCAGCTTTTTAATTGCTGGTTTACAGATGCCCTGGGATTTTAATGTAATCTCTGTTAATTTTTTATCTAGCAACTGGGCAACATATTACGTTTATTAATGACATAATTGTGTTCTCTGACAGGGACCTGCTGCAGACTCTAACAGAAGAAGAGCTCATGACGCTGGAGCGCAGCCTCTGCATCTCCCAGGACGGAGAGTTTCCGGCGGGGCCCAGCTTGACATCGACCAAGGACCAGAACGCCTCCAACAGTCCTGAGAGCCAGCTAGAGACGCTGGAGAAGGATGAGGTTGAGGAGGTGGTGAACCTCACGATCTGCGTGACCCAGGAAGAGGATGTCGTATGGAAGGCAGATGGAGGTGGTATAGAGCACCATGAGGAGGAACCGTGTGAAAGTGAGGAAGAGGAGGAGGTTGCAGACGCAGACCTGGCTTGTTCCATGCAGTATGATGAAGAAGAGATAGAGCAGCTTAATATCATGGTATATCAAGTTGGGGACGAAATGTCCACGTTACTTTCCCCTCCAAGTCAGAATCAGTCTCCAGCTCACCGTCCTCGGCAATGCAGGGCCAGCAGTCTGGAAGGTTCCAGCGTGGCCTCCAGCACACAGGCTTCTCCGCGGAGAGCTCCAGGTTCCTACCATGATGATGATAGAGTGTTCTTCATGGATGACCTTGAGGCTGGAGGAGTTGTAGGGGATGGTGAGATTTGCAGGAGGCAGACTCCTCTTCCTACCGTATGCCTCAGATCCCCTGACCACACTAGACCCGCCCATTTGACTGACTCTAACTGTAATGGTTGGTTGACAGTCTGCCAATCAAGCGACACCACCAATCTGGGCTGCCAGCAAAAACTGAGCCAATCAGCTGAGTCTGTGAGTTCACTGGTGAACGGTTGGGAAGCGTTGCATGAAGAGGACAGCGTGGAGATTGCCGAAGAGATTGCCAATCGTACTGGTGGGATGAAACTGTCAGCCACGGTAATATTTAACCCTCATTCTCCAAGCTTATCTGACTTGGATGTCGTCTTGCCTCAGTCAGCAGATGTTCCGGAGCCCGGAGACGGTGGGGCTTTAGTTGCCACTCAGTGCCTGCTTAACTCCTGCGTGTGCTGCACTGGCGGATGCGTCGACAACCACGAGGATGCTGTTGCCATGGAGCCTGCTGGGCGGGGAATGGCGCTGGGATTTGATAAACACAAGCTCACCATCACAAAGTCCGTTATCCAAACAGCAGTAGCTGCTGGCAGCCCAGGAAAAGGAAATGGACATTTACCGCTCACTTTGCCCCCAGCACAAGGCCACCTCACCCCTCCAGGGGGCAGTCAGGACTGTTTCCAATATCCTTGCTGTGAGAAATGTCTAGCAAACACCGCAGGACTTCTTCTGTCTCAGGATAGAGGCTCAGGACAAGGGGATGGAAGGCCTAGTTGCCCCCATCAGGACACGGGATGCCGGATGCAACATAACACTACAGGCAAAGGGAAGTCGGAAGGTCTCGGAAAACAGTCCAAGGATGACAACAAAAAGAGCTCTAGGTTTGTTTTATGTTCAAGAAATTGTGTGTTTTGAAACGCACTTTAATTTGTTTTCTTTATTTTTATTTTAGCAGTTTCTTATTTTATTTTTTTGTTACTTCTTTGAGTTATCATGGTTGTCATTCTTTTGAGTTCTTGTATTTCATGTATTACCCTCCCCATGTTTTATGGAATGATCTGCAGCAATTCTCAGGAGTCGCCCCTCAGTTCTGTCCCCAGCAGTGATGTTGAGGGTGTATCTGTTACTACATGCAGTTTGTCCAGTTCTTATACACCCAGGTAAACATTTGTAGCTTATGGGCTTTGACAATACCCCTAAATTTAAAGAAATAGTTCACCCAAAAATAATGCTTAGCCCATAAATTACTTGCCCTCAAGGCATCCTAGGTTTTGTATGCTTTTCTTCTATTAACTGAACACAATTTGAGTTATAATAAATAATACCCTGCCTTCACAGCTTTGTAGTGGCATTGAATAGTGCCCGAGATTTTGAAGCTCTAAAAGGTTAACCTATCCAACATAAAAGTAAACCATACGACTACATTTTATTAATTCAATGGATTACTTTTATGTTGGAGTGATGCTTTTTTTTTAAGGTTTCAAAATCTCAGGCACTACTAAATGCCATTTCGATGCTAGGAAGGGCCAGGATATTATTTAATATAACTCTGATTGTGTTTAACTGAAGAAAGAAAGTCATATACGCTTCAAATGTCCTGACAGTGAGTAATTTATGGGCTAATTTAAATTTTTGGATGAACTATTCCTTGAAGTATTAAACTTGACATGAAAATTGTCTTGCATTGTTTGTGCTGCAAAATTGTGTGGCCTGATGAGGATAGATGTTCCCCTTTTTTTACCCTGACCAGTTAATAACCACCCAGGACACCCACATAGTAACTTACAACCACCCATAAGACCTTAGCATTGCGGTGTAGACGGACACCATTAATCAGTATCTTAAGATAATAGTCTGATTTTAATTTTCTTTTGAATTGCTATATGAATAGTAGGAATAAAGCCTCAAACATAGTCTGTAAACCCAAATCATTGCACAAAGCCCATGGTGTTAATTCTTTCATAGGATCACACTTTCTGGATTAACTAGAATGTGTGTAAATTTCCACAGAAGGGCAGCCAGTTTTGACCCCTTTTCAAAAAAATAAAGTGAAAGATGATAATTGAAAGATGATTCATGATTGATTTTATTTTGTTTTGTTATTGCTGTTACTTTCTGAGCACACAAACAGATTCAAATGCATCATTATTATTATCTTTAATTTAGTATGTTTTGATCTTTCCCCTCAGCCCTGTCAGTAGTCTGACCAGCAGCTCGGACATGTCTGAGGATCTGGATCATCAGGAGATTCAGGTGGCTTTGCATGCTGCCAAACTCGCTGCTCACAACAAAATTCGTTCACGTTTCCATAGCAGTAGTGACCTCATCCACCGCCTTTTTGTCTGCATATCAGGTGTGTTACTTAACATGGGAGATCTGTAGCCTGGTAAAGCTTTTGTGACACTCCTTAAAAAAACGTGCTCGGTTATCCAGGTCATTCTAGAGCGTTGTGTAATTCTAGTCACTTGGTGTGTTTTTATGACATCCGCCCTCATCTTATCACAAGTGATAAAGCTTGAATGAATGATAAAATAATTGCATATCCAGTTTTTAAACAAACAAACAAGTAAAGGGTCATGCAGGGAGAATGAATGGCTTTTTTTAAATACAAATTTTAAATTTCAAAACACAATTTAAACAATATTTGACTATTACTATAGTACATGTGTTTTGTTAAATAAAGCATGTTTTATACTCGTATACATATTTATATTCATTTTATACTCTTTCTGTAGCATTAAATGTCTTATTTGTGGGATATATTAAATGCACTGTAGGACTGAATGTAAAGTTAACTTAGTTCTCTGTAGTTTATAAACATCCATCTTCATGTCTTCATTGTAACCTCTGAAGGTGTGGCTGATCAGTTGCAAACAAACTATGCGAGTGATCTGCGGAGCATCTTAAAGACGCTGTTTGAGGTCATGGCTACAAAATCAGAGCAAGGAGACAACGAGAAGCCCAAGAAAGGTCATTCTAAATAATTCTAAATGATTCAGATATTCTTACCAGCATGTTTTTGTTGCTTGAAGTCAGACATCATTAGTTTAATGCAGTGTTTGATATGCACCTCAGGCCCCTGTCTGGGTAGTGCAGTGCTGGAAGACTGTGCTCTCTGTCAGGAAAGCATCTCTTCATCTGAGCTCGCTGCCAAAGCCAGAGAGGGACAGTTTGAAGGTCGGTACAGTACACCATCTGTATAGCATGCTAACAAGGCGAAGAGGCTTTTATTTTACTATAAACAATATAGCTGTGTTCCAAAGCTTGATGTGCTCATGGAAAATGAATTGTTTCTGGTTGCTGCTTATTGCTGTCAGTGAGAACGCACCTTAGTTTGCCATTGCATATATACTTTGCAGAAAAGACAATCCCAGAATGCATTGTGACAAGCTAAGTGAAAAAAAAAAATCTTATTTAGAGAATGGCCCATTTTTCAGTATTTGTGAGTAGTATGTATTTTTATGCTTATAAGAGTGTAGGGCTATTAGCATAGCAACATGCTAACCTAATCCTATTAGAATCAGTAAAGGCTGTGTGTTTCATGTGATGAATGAAGAGTGTTCCAAATCAGTCTCTTTTGAGACTCCGTTTCAGCTACTGCGCTAATATGCCATAGTTCAGAAATAAAGAGGGCCACTGCTTAAACTGTTCTTCTCTTTATAAGACCCTCCCGAATGGGTCCCAGACGAGGCCTGCAATTCCTGCATTGCATGCAAGGCTCCGTTCACCGTCATCAGACGGAAACATCATTGCAGGAGCTGCGGAAAGGTAAAGCATTCATCACGTCAGTATAGAGTTCAGCTGTATAAGCAACACTTCACATAATACCGTAATGAGATGATTGACCGGCCCGTGTTTCACTGCAGATCTTCTGTTCCCGCTGCTCATCTCATTCAGCCCCGTTGCCTAGATACGGTCAGATGAAGCCGGTGAGAGTTTGTACTCACTGCTACATGTTCCACGTAACGCCTTTCTACAGCGACAGGACTGGTATCTGACCGCACGCTCACACGTGACAGTGTACACGCGTATAAGCACACTACGAGTTTTACAGAGGTGTGAAACTTCAGTCCCCATGAGCGTGTGAAAACAAACATGCATTTATTTTAAAATCATCATCATCCAAAAAAAWAAAGTGTAAATATCAACACTAAATGCAATCACTTCAAAGCGATAGAAAGAGCCTCAAGGGAACAAAGCAAACGACTCAAAATGGAAGCACATAAAGGAAGTTACCCTATTGCTGCGGGAGCCAAAGTATTTATTTAGGGCTTTGCTTTTAAACAATATGCTTAATTAAAATACATTTGCTTTAATGGAGCATGAAACAAGCTGGCTTTTCTGTTAAACAGAAGCGCAAGTGTAAAAACGGCTCACAAAACTTAAGTACAGCTTGTTAACCGGATTTCTCCCGGCGTGATTGTGACTTTATTAGTGCCGGAATTGCCGCGGGCTCACATTTGAAGAGTGAATGTAAACTGTGAGCACATGATTAAATATGAGAAAACTAAACTGTGATATATAAAAAGACAATAATAATAACACTAACTGCACCATCAGTGATGCCTATGGGTCACAATATAGCACAGATATTTTCTTTCAAATGTTTTATTTAGAAAATAATGCTGCTTTCTGTAAAACAGAAGTGAGACTTTGGGATTAGTTGAATGGCCAAAAAATATGTTGTATATATACTGAAGGTATGAAACGGATCTTCCAAAAGAAGGTTCTCTTCTTTTTCTTATGTCAATATGAATGTGCAACTTTTTAATGTTTTGTTTTGCAAAATCTTTTACTGAACTGCAATTGCCTTTTACAGCAGTGTATGAGCCTTCTGCTTTTCCTCTGGTACAAACAAACACTTTAAAGCCCCTACCTCATCCCTTATGAGGACTTCCTAACACCTGCACACCCTCCTACTGTCTTACAGTACACCTACATTATCATATCAGTCATTTCAACACTTACTTTTCCTGTGCAATTGACACTGACAACACTACTTTTTGTCTTAAGCTTTAAAGACAGATTTAAACTACATTTGAGCTTTTGTAAGGTCAGATAAGAGATTCTTGTTTTAGTTCTGTTAAGTGCTGTTGAATCTTTAGGTTCAGCTTAAAGGGATAGTTCACCCAAAAATAAATTTATCATTTGTTCACCCTTATCATTTTGCCTCTGAGGATCACAAAAGAAAATATTTTTAAATACGCTGGCCACCAAACAACAGTGGCACCTATTGACCATAAATACTGAAACATTTCTTAAAATATTTTCTTTCCCCAGAAAAAGAAAGTCATAGGTTTGGAATGACATGAAGGTGAGTTGGGTGAACTGTTCCTAAGTGTTCAGAAAAGCATATACTTCTATAAATGTATCACAAAGTCAGAAGTGAAAGCTGAGGAGTTTTTTTTTTATTTTTAGAGGCACAGATTGATAATTAATAATTGATATCAATTATAAAAACACCCTTGCAGCAAACTAAGCTGAGATTGAGTTCTTGCTAAATGTGCTATAAAGCAATTCTTAACCAAAACCTTTTTTTGAAAAGCAAAGAAATGACAAACACTAAACGCTAATATATTATGCACTTTTGTATGGCTAATAGTGGAGCAGTTAAAATGTTTAGCTGCAAACAATGTCCCAATTGATTATATGTAATAATCTACAGTGTCATTTTACAGTTATCTTAAATTTATCTTGAAACTACAGAATCAATTGTTTTGAGATCTGAGAACTATTATTATTAAACATTCTCAGTTTGAATGTTATTAGACACTGTGTTCAACACTGTCAAATCTGACCGGCACTGAATTATGACCTCTAGTAAGTGCTAATTAAAATACATTTGTTGTTGCTTAAAAGCCTATTTAGCTGCTTGCCAATCTAAAACACATTCTATTGTGTAAAATATTATTTTATAAATATGGTTCCAGCTGTGGCCCGTGCTGAGCTTCCCACCATCACAGTCCAATGTTATCAGATTTCATGTTTGCGTTTATGGGGTTCAGTATGACGAGTTCTAAACTAGCAATACTGTAGGAGATACACCATGGTTGAGGCAGCTTGATTCTGCTGGTTAACTGATGCTAGTTAATACTTCACCTCTTTCTGTCTCATTACCTTTTACCAAGTGCATTGCAAGGCAATCACACAGGTGTCTGTCAAACAGTTTAAACTGTATGAAATATTGCAAAGTATAAGAAGCAAAAAACAGTGGAACTGCTGGTTACTTAATTTTATTTCATATTGGCAAATTCATGTTTGTGAAGATAATCAGATTGTCTTCAATCTCTATCAGCAGACACAAGGGGTCCTTAATCTTTGAGTGATGTAATATCAATATTCAGTATAGTTACACGTCAATGGTTACTAACTATAAAGTTTACAAGTACCTCTCAATTGTTTCGCCTTTTACCTGCATATAACTCAGACACTTCATCTGAATAGACGTACTTTTAGTATTGGAATAGATCAATTCAGTATACAGGTGCACACACTACACCACTAAACAACACTATTTTACTTAATTCACTATGTTAGCTGCAGATAAAGTGTTAGTTCCTTATAGATACTAAACAGTCTGAACTGAGTTTTACAGCTGCTCTTGGAATGTATTTTAATTTGAAATGAGATGATGTGAAACGGAATGATTTCCTCGTCAGGTTCAGTCCAGCCTGTCACATGATGAGCTCACGTTCTCCTCTTATCCTCTTCCAATCCTCATTTCTCAGTGTCTCTCTTTGCTTTTTTTTGTTGCTTTTTTGTATTAATTAAAAAGATGTATTTAAAATTATACAGATGTTTTATTTTACAGAGAGCAAAGACAAAATTATATATGTAAAAATGACCTTTTCTGTATAAAGTGAATCACAATGAGAGAATTTACATTATTTATTCAAAGCTTGTTCTTATTTTGTAATGGCAGGTTCAGTCTAATAAGATGTAAAAAAAAAAACTTTTCAAAGTCTACTAAGTATTTATGTCATGCAATGAAAATAATAAATGACTTTTTTCTTTGCATAACTGGAGGTGTCTCATGATTTTCTTTTGTGACTTATTTTTGAACACATTGGCCTCATATTCCGCAATATATACAGCAATACAAGTTTATGATTTTACACAGTTTAAAGTTTACACAATTGTTCTTAAACCTTTATGTAACCAATATGGAAATGAAAAGTATCACTTTGTTGCTTATCAATAGTGGAAGGGTTTGTAATTTGCTCGTATTTAAACCAGAGTATTCTAAAATGTTATAAATAAATCTGTTTGAACAACAATGTTTTATTATTATTATTTAGTACTTATAAATTCTGTACATAAATAAATTTATGCGTTGTAGCCTATATATCTGTTTGTCCATCTAAAAGCCTGTATTAAAAATAGGCTGTATTTTATTGAACACCCCCCGTCACTGTCAATATGTCACGTTATGTTTCTACAGCCAAAGCCTCAGAATGGCATCACCATGGCCGTGTCCTCGCGTGCCCTCTTCCAAATGGATCTGGAGCAGGAAGTCTATGAGCAGCAGGGAATGGAGGAGTATCTAAAATATCAGTTTCAACATGAGACTGAGCTGTTTGCTCCAGGACCTGCTTTCCCCTTTATTAAAGTTGCTAACAGCATACTGACAGAACACTGATCAATGATTCCCAGCAAAAAAACAACAAAACAACTGCATTTATACACAATTCTGGGTAACTACACTACATAATGTTTAGAGAGTCAGACTACAGACGTCAATTCACAATGCTGACAGGAAACCACTGAAGTGCTTTTGAGCAAGGCAGCTCATTCCCAGTTGCTCCCCAGCTGCTGCAGTGTGTGTGTGTGGCTTTCCAGTATGTGTGTTCTTGTAATTGATATGTCTGTGTTCATTATAAAAGGGCTGTTTTACACTGTCTTGTAACTTCTCTGCACTGAATATCTAATAATTTGTCTGTCATTTTTTTACGTGTCTGGTCTGGATTTGAAACACTGTGTTGTACTCAACGCATCTCTAAAATTACTTTTTATAGTTATAAACAGTGAAAAGAGAAGCACTTATAATTTGTTATCTAAAATAAATACATGCAAAGTACAATAGTTTAAGAGCATTTGTTGCCTCATAACTTAGCATATGTGAAGTCTCTTTTGTAGCTTTGGTGTAAATTATGGAATGCACAGTAAAGGTTCTGCAATATTAAATACTATAATTTAGATATTTCAGATATATTTAGATAGGTATGTTAGGTCATGGGCATTCCCAATACAAAATACTGACAATAATGACCATCAAAATTCATATAGTATTGATGCTGTTGTAAAACTTAATAAACTATTATAAAATAAACTTTCAAGAGCATCAAGAATGTTTCATAATCTTATTTTTATTTATTCATTTATTTATTTTGGTATTTTGACGTAAACAAAAGTAACCATGGTAACTTTACGCAGGGGTTTGGGCACATTTGTTCAGCTGACTGTTTTAAGGGCGGGACTTCAACTGGATTTCCCCACGTGGGTCAGGGCCGTGTTCCCTTAAATAACACTGGTTAATGTGTCACTCTGTTTCAGTATTAGTATTAGTATTATGATGTTTTGAATGTCAGCTCATGTTTGTTAGTTTTTGTAGCGGGTAGAAAAGGAAAGCGGTAGTGTGTCTGTTGGGGAATGCGACTGATCACATGACTGATCTGTCATATGACATGCATGAGCCACCGACAGGCAATGAGTGAAGAACTCTGCGGCGGTTCGCGATGTTTTACACTTTTAACAAAACTCCCGTTTAACGTATTACATTCAGATCCGTAAACAGATGTGGTGAATCTGGAAGTAAATCGCTGGATTATGGAGCGTTTAGGAGTTTTATCTGTTCTCGCCATCGCTTGTCTTCTGGGTAAGTTAAATCACAGCATCAAAAACAAAGCGGAATTGTTGCATGAGTCTGTGTCTATAAATTTAATCCATCTGTGTGTGTGTCTGTTTGTCTGTCCACACACACACACACACACACACACACACACACACACACACACGCACACACACACACACACGAGTTTACTTGTCTTTTTAAATGGGGACATTCCATAGACTTCTATTGTTTTTATACACAGCTAGTTATAAATAATATAACATAACCTAATATAATATAACCACACTAACAGAAAACTTTCTACATTTTTTACAACATAAACCTTATTTACTATATTTTTATAGCGTTTCAACATATGAGAATGTCAAAAATGAGTTTTTTTGCTCAGATCCGGTTTTGCTGATTTTTGGGTACCAATTTGTCCCCAGTACATGGTTAAGTCCCCCAAACACACACAGACAGAGTGTTGTGAGTGAGTATATATATATATTAAATGTTTAATAGCCAGCCTGGTCTCTTGTTTAAGTATGTATTGAAGTAAAACAACCACTATTATTGAAGTTTATAGACAACCACTATTATTGAAGTATTGTTTTTATAAACTAACAGCAGTCTACTGACAGGCCTTTATCCATAATAAATCTGTGTACAAATATAAACAAACCTATATGACAATGTCATGAATTCTACTTAAACTCTGTTTTATAGTGAACAAAAGCTGTATTTCGATTACAAACATGACATGTCTAAGTCCCCTTATGCTGTATCTGGACAGAAGCTATTTTAATAAACATTTTTTAATTTGTGTGTAATTATTATTCGTGTTTTAAGTTTTATGTTTGTTTGTCTTAAGATTTATTCCGCTGTTTATATCTGTTATTTGTCAACTATACATTTGTGTGAAACA
>JAZGTK010011294.1:0-15720 GCA_036877625.1 Ambastaia sidthimunki | reverse complement strand
GCATCTTCTTATTGGTATGCGCAAAATGATTGTGCATGAACACGAAATTAAACATTTTATTCACAAATCTGTCTCTATTTGTAAAAATCGCCTCACGTTTATTAAAATCTATATTTCACATCATATGGCATTTGATTTTGGATAGTAAAAGACATGTGTAACATGTATCACGTTTACAGATGTCTGTGCATTCATTTGTTAATAATTTTGAGATGATTTTCATCCCATACAGTGCAACCAGTGCAAAAAGTTAGTCTAGAGCTCTGAATAAGTCAACTTTAAAATGAAACTGCAAGCAGGTTTCCATTAGCAAACTTCTAAAAGGACTTAATTTTATCAGGCCAGTTTTCATTAGCACAAAATCAAAGCCAAATAAAATGACAAGTGAGAGAGTATAAATCCTGTAGATCCCATGGTGCTCTGCCATCTCATCTCACATGTTGTTAGGAAGACAAACAGCCATGTCTCTAATAAAGGTTTTAGGCCTCAAAAGCATTATTTGAATGCCAGCTGAAGGTTAATGAGGAAAACACCAGCAAAATCTGTCAATGAATGTTCCTATTCTAACAGCAGGACAAAGGAAAGGGTTAGCGTGCCAGTAACGGCACAATAATGTCACTGTGATGGAGTTTTTTGGAATGTTTTGTTATTCAGAATTGTGACTCTCTTTGTAAGTCACTTTGGATAAATTTACGAATAAATGTAAATGTACAACTAGATTTGGGTGAAAAAGATAGACATGTAATGGGCATTAAGTAGTATGTTTCTTTGTTAATTTTTTCTTTAAATTATTTGAAATCCTCCACATAAATAACTTATTCAAAAACTGCAAATACAGTACGGCAATAAACACTGTAGTAAAATAGCCTACACAATTCTTAAAGCAATGTTATTAATGTAATTTAATGTGTCACCGTAGTCACAAATTAGTCCCTATAATGCATGTTGTTTTAAGAAAGTAACATTCTCCAGCACTGTGCATCTGATTATGGTGTTAGTGTGTGAGGAGTCTGTCCCATATCCCTTTGGAACATCTAGTACTCTACTCTGCTGTCACTTACTGACTATCCCACCTGACTCAGATACGGTCTGATCTGGTGGCTTTTGCAGCTGCCCATTGAAATTACACTTTATAAGCACCTACGGGTTTATCATTCAGTAGGCATAGACCAGCCTATGAAACACAATTATATTCAATGGTATGAGTAAGTGGTAGAGGGCAGCTTATGACAGCAGATTCCTAATGAGCATAGCTGAGGGAAATCATCATTAATGCTCCTCACAAAAGGCAATTTCCTCTCAAAGATCATGGCACAGGCCCCTGCAGCTGCTCTCCGCCCTGTCAACTTACTCTGCATTTAATGCATCACTAAATGCAGACACCCAGTACATAGAACCAAATATACTCATGTTTTTAAAGATGTTTTGCTATTACGCACCACAATAATGTTTCTAATTCTTAGTCACTCTATATATCATACAAACACTTTAATAGTTTCCTGCTTAATGAGCTTCATTTATAAAGTTCTCATTTAGTGGTTCTCAGCTGGTTTTACTTACAATATCAAAACCGTGTCCTTTAAGTGGTCCTAGTATGCATTTTCACTTTTTGAACTGTAGTTAGTATGTAATATTGCTATTTGAGCATAAACAATATCAGCAAAGTTACAGCTCTAAAAGTTCACTACAAAAGAGAGATATTCTCTTTAACCAAAACTGTGTTTTAAGAACTACAAAAAACAGTTAAAAGAAATGTATCAGGTTATCAGGTGGTGGCCGCCCCCTGGTTGCAGTCTCTGTAGCAAATGAAAAGTTATTCTGACCTGGCTAGTGCGGTGTATGTAAGTCTGAGCACAAACTTGACACAGTGTTTGAAACCTTTCCTGCTTATGTGTAGCAAACCGCGGAGGACATAAGGCTTCTAGAATGACCGGATGCACAGTCAAAAATGGAAATTTAAAAATAGCCAAGGGAAAAACCATCTGTAGAGTAAGGAGCATGTCAGGTGCTGACTCTAGTGGCTCAAAGGGACTCCAGCACTCCAACTCTGACCAGGCCTTCCAACGCAATAGCTAGATCCCAAGAAGGGATCCTTACTCTGATGGGTAGTCTCAGCTATCTAGCCCCATGAATTAAATGAGCAATCAGTTTCCCCACTGGAACCACATTAATCAGAGAATGGCAATGAACTGGGAGGGAACTAGGTCTACAAGGTGTGCAGAACACTGTCTTTCAAAGACGCAATTTAAGGGCATAACTTCTTCTAGTGGAGGGAGCACTAGCATTTAAAATAGTTTTATATAGTTTTTATATAGTTTTAAGCCCAGCATCCTTTAGTTTGAAGATTCCAAAGCTCTTGCCAGGGATGAAATAAGATCTCTCCTGAAATTTCCTTGACTGCCTCTGAATGGAGTTTCCACTTCCCATGTGTCATAGCTCGTCTGCTACCACATTCATATGCCCTGGAATGTAAATTGCCCTGAGGGACAGGAACTTGTCCTGGGTGCACAGCAGAAGCTACTGCGCTTTCTTGTTCAGACAGCATTGGCACAGTCTGCCATGGCTATTTATGTAGGCAACTACATAAATATTGTCCACATGCACCAGGACATGGTAGCCCCTTAGCTTCTGGAAGAAAAATTTCAGGGCCAGAAATACAGCCATTAATTCGAGGCAATTGATGTGCCAATAAAAATTATCTCCAGATCCCTTGAGCTGGATGACCATTTAAGACTGATAGCATTTTACAAAAACACAACTAGAGTGGGACCCAAGTTGAGAAACCAGGGTCTAAACCTGGTTTAGACCCTGGTGCAGCTGCCCTTTACCCTTATCTGCCTCTGATGAAATCCCCTGGCTCCCAGCTACAGGCAATGGTCTCATATGCAGAAGGCCCAAATGGCTGAGGACAGAAGACTTCAAGAACAACAGAAGAGAATGGGACGTCAGGAAGACAGTCAGGATGAGAGTGCATAATAGCTAACCCTAACACTAAAAGGACAGACCAGGTTTGGGTTAGGTGGCCAACAGCCCCTCCCTTTGAGCATGACAGTTAAGAAACTTGACAAAGGCCTCTGCATGACTCCCGGAACCTGCTGACAACGATATTCACTGTGACACCAAACAGCCAGGAAGGGGAAAAAGGGGCATGAAGTAAAACAGATTTGTTTCTGTCCTTGATGTTCGTGAAGTTTAATGCACAGTAAGATGCCTTACTGTGGCAACCATAGCTGCCAGAGAACGGCCAATAGCGCAGATTATGAGGATTAAAGATTATGAGCTCCCAAAGGAAAAATAGCTAGCCACCTGGTCTCTTCCACCTGGAGCATCATTATATAACCACATGAGCCTGCAATCACTGTAGTCGAATACATCGATGTAGAGGGCACAAAGACTTGTGACAAATAAGGTTTCCATAACTCGCCACAAAGGTCTTTAATAAATAGAAAATACTGTCGCTAAGGCCCCTGGCCACTGGACAGAAATCTGTCCTCTAACTATAAATGCCTGGGGATCTTTTGCTCGTGTGGTCAGTCTAATCTGGCCACTGCACAAGTCACATATGCTCTCAGAAGTTGTGCTTTTAACCTCCATCTTGGCTGAAGCAATTCAAGGAAACACCAGGGCATGCCTCGAAAGTGGGAACAAGGACCTGTTGATCTGGTAAGAGAAAGGAAACAGCCCGTCTCCCGTTGCTCAGCCAGATCAACCTGTGAGCTGCATGACTTTAATATGGGGCTCTGCCCTCGAACAAAGGCTAGGCAAGCATGGAGCACTTTAATTGTGTAATAAGGGATAATAGGACCCTTTTACTGTGCATTTTAAATTTTTTAATTTGTATGCTTGAACAACAGTTTACAAATGCTAATGAATTTTTACATGTGGCACAATAGAAATCATTTACATTTTTATTTTTAGACTTGTGTAATTTAGCTTGACCCAACTTCATATAAAATAAAGAGACAGGCTAAAATTGCATTTTTTGTGTCATGCATCCAACTTAATGTGCCTTATATAAACGACACACTACCTTTAAATACCACATTGTATAAGGTATTCATTTTAGCAAGCCCTACAGCCATTTCAATCAGTTCAGCTCATCTAATCTGTGCATAACATAAAGGTACAGGGTGAGGCAAAAGACATGATGAAATATTCATCTATTGTAAACTCATTATTTTGCTTGCAGACTGGCTCACAGTTGTTTTGGTGAGTGGTGATGGATTGCTTTGGACTGAAGCAGCAGTGGAACACACAGAAATAGGCGGCATGGGAAAATAGAAACTATTATACAAGCAGGATTCAGTATACGGTCTGACTTCCACCCAATCAGAATAGCACATGCAGGAGAGCAAAGACAGAGAAAATAACCCTGGATTCTTTCGAAACACGAACGACAAGAACAACACTTATATATTTGTAAAGAATGTGGGTTGTTAATGTTTGCTATAAAGTATAGTACATAGTGTCATTAAAACAGAAAATCAACAGGAATAGACACATAGGATAAAAGTCACGAAGGAGAACTCTTTAATATTTCAGTTTTCATTTAAAAACCAATGCGAATAAATTAAAAGTGTATGGAGATTTACTCTTTTCAGATACTTGTTCTGAGGAAAAAAACTTAAGCAATCTCACATGTCTCTCCAACGCATTCCCAAAAGAGAGCTCAACATGACCATTAAATTGCTCACTTTAGAATCTTAACATATCTGAGCAAAGTCAGAGATTTCAATATGAGCTCAAACATTTCTCATTAACCTCATCCCAAAGAAAAATGATCTTAGCTGAACTATAACAATCGTTTTTAACCTCTATGCCCTTACTGTATGAAAGCAATTATCTCATTTGTGTCTATTTCTATTTTGGCTAACAAATTATGTGAAAGATTGGAGACAAAACTGATAATAAAGTAACTGAGAATTCAACAAATGCCTCCTGAGCTGTGAAAGAATCTTACCTCACCGAGTAATAGCATTTTCTCTGAGGATGTAAATGGATAGTTTCCTTGGGAATCTGATTGCTTAAAAAACATTAAAATCACAACAACAGCCATTATAGCAACAACCCACTAGTCCTGAATAGACTCTCTTCAGCTAGACAGCTCCAAAAACGTAAAGCTTTTATCTCAGTTTCTCTTCATATTTAAATTGAAGCAAAGCTTGGAAAGTATGCAAATAGAAATGCACCTCCATGACTTGCAATAACAGGTTACAGCACAATACCACTCAACCCGACCCACAGTATAATGACATCTGCATCCCTATTTGAATTGAATCTGTTATAAAACAGCTGAAAAAGTATAAGATATTTACCTTTACAGCAAATGCTTTATTCATCTATACCAAGTCGAGAACAAGAATAATATAATTGAAATTCATTAGGAATATTTTTGTTGAAAAATAAGTTAGAAAGCTAAAATGAAATGTGGCCGTTTACACAGCGCACATTCTATCATAACATCTGGAACACATTGGAATGGAATAAACATATAACCTGAGTCTTATAGATAAATGCTTGTGAAAAACAGCGAGACATGTTTACATGTACATTTATTCATTTGGCAGACGCTTTTATCCAAAGCGACTTTTTTTTCGATTACATTTTTTGATCGAACCCACAACCTTTGCGCTGCTAACGCAATGCTCTGCCAGTTGAGCTACAGGAATGCTAACAGTTAAAGATGTCCACTTAGCGTGTGTTTACATACTGTAGACCAGCATATGAAAACACAAAAACATTCTGTGTAAACACCCATTAAACCACTCAGATCAACTTTCATTGGGGCTTCGGGGTAGAATGTTCCGGTAATTTTTTAGCAACCAGCCAATCATGAACTAAACAATGCTTACATCATTACATATTCATGAGCTGAAACTGTTGAAGATTAGCAGCAAATGCTTCTCTGCATTTGCTTTATAGGATTTGCTTGTTTGTTTTTTTGCAGTATATTTCAAAAGACATTAGAAAAAAAAAAACAATTTCACCGATAAACCAGCAGGTAAATATGCAAAAAGAGAACCTATACCCAGGGTATCTCAAAACTTGCCCAGGATTAAATACCACCCTAGTGTGAATAGCGAGAAACACAGAACAAGATAAGAACAGAACAGGATTACATTAAGCTTGGATTTAAAGTGACACAGGGTTAACACTGGTTTTCATGGATGAGAAGCACATCTATGACTTATTTTATAAACTTGGACTGAAATCTTCACTGGGTTTTAGATTGTAGAATTCTATTTGTGATCAACTATGAGACCATGCTAGTTGCAACATGATGACATTTTGATTTCAGACAATTTATTACTGCCTTTAAAGTGTCAGAAATGATGAAAACGAAAATGACAGTAAATAACTGTTCATGCACAAAAAAGTTTGATGGTGGGGGAAAATAACTTTATGCAAGGTTGTATTTCTTTAAATTGAATGCAGTATTGCATTAAGAAAAACCTTATAGACATTCCAGGTCCAATGAAATGCTGCAGAAATCAAGCTCCAGAACCAACTGCTGCTTGGAGCCCAGGTGCAAGCCTGCATTTAACAGCATGAAAACAGCTCCTTATCTGGGCTTGTAGACAGACAACCCTCTCTGTACTGCTCATTAGTTTTATATGTCATTTAATGGATGTCAGCATGTCACCGTCCAGCCCTGATCATTAATTTCAGGTGCCATAAAGAAGCTGCTAGAGATTTTTGATACTTTTTGTATTCTCACAGCTTTCAGCTGTTGTGCTACATGTGATCGTAGGTATTCTGAGTAAAAGACCATTCTATATATTTATGTCAATATGTAGCCATTTCCTCCTCTTAGTGCTTTAGTAACCATAGTGCCCTTGAGTGGCCACTGCAATGTTCCAATCACAGTAATCAAAGCAAAGTGCTGGACCATTACTAAGTTTGTTTTTATAAAAAAAATAACTCAGTGCAAACAGCCAATCAGTGTCTCAAGACAGGGGGCAAACAACCACTAAATGTTAAAGGTGAACCTTGTAGTCAATGTTAAAGTACTTTATACTATCCCAGCTGTATACAAAGATAACTGTACTGTTAGTAAGCCATTTGGTTTAACTAACAGTTTGATTCTGCAAAAAGCAAAACCACTGTTTCTCTGTGGCACTTTCAAAAACATTGCTGTTTGTTCAAATACCAGCCGGACACAGCAACACTGACCAAACAGTGTAGGTTGGCAGCAGAGCTATCTTTTTTCTGCCTAATGATAAGAAAAGGGGGAGATTTGGAAAACTTCATTATTATTTAAGCCATTATTTTTGCTTTATACATTTTAGCTTAGAAATATATGTACTGGCCATAGCACAAGAGAAGATTTAAGTTAGTAACAACTTAAATGTTAGACCCTTCAAGGCTATAGTACAGATTTAGATTACTTAGAATGCAGCACACAATGGACTTCTTTGATGATACCTTTGCCACTTTTACAGCCTCTGGTCACACAGTATATGTTTACATTTATGGAAATGAGCAGCCAGAACTTTCCGCTAAACTTCTGCCCTTGTATCTCATGGATGAAACAAACATTTCTGGAGCAACATTATGGTAAGGAAATGATTTTTAGCCAAAGTTTGCCAAATTGTTATCTCTAAATTTTTCATTCTCTAGAGTAGACGGTCCATTAGCAGAAGAACTGAATCTTAACCACAGATGCAATTAAAATGAAGTATATGAGCATAAATGATACTTCAATTGCTCACTAAATGTTCACATATTCATTCAAACTCAGTGTCTGAGTGGCTTGCTATATATTATATCATAACAGACTTCAATGAATCTGGAAATAGGTTGATTTCTCATCAATCACCGAAACAAAAGCCAGAAATCCTGTTTGGTTGGAGAAAGCCTCAAACGTTGTGTAACCATCATTCCTGATCGGACTTTCTTTTTAAATCAAGTTGAGTATCTTTGTCAGAAAACACAGTGAGAGGCTGAGACATTCAGGCATCTGTGCTCTACTCTTGAGGATAAGAGAAACAGGCAGGTTGTCAGATAGGTACATGGCTCAAACTGATGTTTCTTATGGCTTGCTGGACAAAGATCTTGTTCTTACATGAAAGGTAGAATTGGGCTTCTGGTGTTCATTCTACATTAGTTTATGTCTCAAAAACAGTCTTTAGCATTCTGGGTTTTATTCTAATACATAAAAAACAACATGAAATATCAGTCTCTTAACAGTAAACCTATATGACAAAGTATACTTAATGTTACAAAATGTGATATTATCTTTTACAAGGTCAACATGAAAAATGTTATTTGTGGAATGTAAACAGTTACTTGTATTATGTATTCCTAACAAAACTAATGTCAAAACAAAATTGTAGCTAACTTGTAAGTAACTTTTCATTATTTGTTTGCTGTAATAAAACAAATGAAAACGAATTTTAGACACTTTCACAGTAATGTCTGTAAATCTTTTTTTATTTAAATAAGAGCAGACAGCTTAGTATCTCTCACAGAAATACACTGTCAGTTTTTTTGCAGTCTGGGTTTCAGATGAATGAAGCATAAGTGATCATGGGATTAGCCTCTGCACCTCAGTATCTTTGGGACACCGAGACATTAAGTCTGCAGCTGTAATTTTCCAATATATCACTGCGCTTTAGGTGTGATCAAATTTGAATGAATCCTCGGTCATCTCAACCCAGGGCACTAAAGGTCACCTCTACCTTTAAAAAAAATCCCACAAACAGTGTTTATTGTTTCTCGTGGCTTGAATTAAATCATGGTAAGATTATAACCTACAACACCACTTAAACAGTGTCTAGTATTTCTAGTACCTTATAGGCTGAATGATTACATATTGTTATTTATATTGTGCCAATAACTTCATGTAGCTCTTCATGAAATCTTTATGTCAGTCTTCATGAAATGTCTGTTTGGTTAAAGTTTCTCAATGGTCATGTAAAAGAACACCTCTTTTACCTTGTCAAAAACACCTCTTTTCAGAGCAACCCATTTCAGTGCATGTCTGTTTAAATGATAATGAGCCTTGATAGTCAAAAATGGGTTGCATGCAAGAATTGCTTCATTGTGAAACGCTTGCTAAAATGGAAAGTAATGAAGTGTTGCCAACTATTTTTAATAAAAAGTAGCTAAAGCCTGCTTGAAAAGTCACTAAATGTCGCCAGATGACATAACAGTGTCACAGTTGTAATCTATCTAGTGTTGCAGCTTCCAGCTGTCACTTCTCTCTTGCTCTAGATGCTCACATACTTTAAGCAGTCTGGTGCTCAATAAAACTGTTCTCTAAGTGACCAGCAGATCCTGCTATGCCAAAGCCTGATTTACCAAAACACCATAAACATAAGTTAAAGACAGCAGTTGTGCCGTGATTTTAGAGATTTACATGTAGAATGATCATTAGAGAGAAAAGTCTCTTATTTCTCTTACACAGCACGCCTCTGTGTGGGTTTACAATTACGAGCGCTACAGTCTACTGAAAGAACCTAAGATTTGTCAAAAAGTCAGTAGATTTGTCATTAGTCACTTTTTTGTCACTTAAGTCGCTTAAGGGGGTCTGAAAAATCTCAAAGTTGAAAACACTGAATGTACCTTGTTTACCTAGTTTTGCAACCTATGTACAAATGGTGGGAAGGGGATGGTCTACACCCTTATAGGGAGACTCTGTATGTGGCTCGGAGATGGTTTTATTCAAATAGCTAGCTGTCTACTTCAAATCAGCTGCAAATTGAAACAGCTCACTTGATGACAGTTTCAGACTTAACCTGAAATAAACTGGCTGCATGTTTTCTTTTCAGCTTTTCTGCGCTGGAAGACATGACAGAAACCTTAATGCAGGAAAAAACAAAGTTCATTTCATCCGATGTTCCCGTTAAAGGCACTATAGATTGCTTTGGGAGAAAGTGTCTGTGACGATCTAACACCACGTATTTTTTCTATATGTACGAAGTACCATGTTTTTATACTAAGGTAATACCTTTGAATAAGTGTCATGATACTGCTATGTGGTGGAGTATCACAATACGATCCCGTTACTTTTTGTGCATTAGAACAACGCAAACAAACACACCTCATAGAAAGTCGCTTTCAATACATCACGTTCACTTTAAACAACGCACGTGTTCGCTTATAAATGTGTTTCACTTACCAGCACGTTTCCTTGCATTGTGGCTGTCTCGATTAAATTCTTCTCCTTCATTTCGTTTTGATCGGTAGGACTGATGTCGGCGTCTCCGCTGGTTCCGCCCGGTCCGGTTCAGCAATCTTCTCTAGTCAGCACCCTGTTGAGCGTTTCACGCAGAACTGTCTCTACAGTCATATAGCCTGTGGTGCTTTAGACGCTCACTGTCGCGCGTCAGCTATAAGACGCCTTGATCGCGCCTCGGGACGGTGATGTGTTGCTTTGAGAGCGGCGTCAAAGAATGTGAGCATGTGCAGATCTCCACATGAATCCAGACAATCCCGCTGCTGAGACACAGAAGCGTCGCCGTTATCACGGGCTGTGCACGACGTTAACTTCAAGGGGTTGTGCACGACGTGTGTTTTATGTAATTGCGTGTCTCAAACAACATTGTTATGAACATTTACACTTTACTAAATTAATACCCACCGAACTGCTAAACATCTATTAGATAAACATCTATGCTTTTCTATTATAAACTATATTAACTGTTCTGGGAGATTTTTTTGCCAAACGCTCAATTGCACAAAGATTTTCTTTAGCTGTGATTATATTGATATATTAAATGATAACATATATAATTTAATTGTCTTAAAGGTGCAGTACCTAAGATTTATAGTTAAAAAGAACAATTCACCCAAAATGAACGAATACAATAAAAATGTACGGGATCAGCACTATTGCACATTACACTAAAAACATCATAATAGTTTGTCAAGATGCATCATTGCCAAACCTGACAGGAATGAAGACTGGTCATGAAACATGTATGGGAAAGAACAGCTTGGGCATTCGGCTGAACATCTCCTTCAGTGTTCCGGAAGAGAGAGAATCGTACAGGTTTAGAACAGTATAAGACTGAAGAGAGTAACATATATTGTGTACGCTTTCTTTAAATGTCAACATGAAACAAAAAATGATCAAGCAAAACCTTTCCATATTCCAAATTCCATATTATTCCAAATTCCATATTATTCCAAATACCCAGACTGTGAACACACAACAGAACATGATTCGAGTGAGACAAAACCTACACAAAAAATGAGACAAAACCTACACAAAACCTAAAATACGAAACATTTCTTTCTGGCAACCATAAAATAGTTTCTTTAATCAAGTGCTAATAAACGGTTAATTTAATGAATCTGCTGGAGTCAAAGAGTCCAGGTGAACCTCTGTTGCTGAGTTACCTGCATTTTATACTCATAACACCAGCTGGAATCTTATCAAAGGCTGTGCTGGATGACAATAAAGCCCAAGACAGACTCTACACAAGTATGCAAACAGATGATATGAGCTATGCAAGCTTGATTTCACATATCATTGTGTTCAGAATGTGTCAGACCACAACACAATTGCATTTTCAGCTTTGCACAGTGGGCTCTGTGGCATTACTATACACTTCTTATACTGTTAGTCAGTTTTGTCTCTTAGGTCCACTACTATTATGGTGGAGCTACAGTCTGAAGTAAGTTAGTTTGACATGTTTATAGCTGACTGCCTGAATAATAACATCCAGTTTGGTGGCACACACATTTAAAGGGAACTATATTGCTCCCTTGACCAATGGTTTGTTATCACCAACCAACACGTCATTTAATGCAGCTTATAAAAGTAAACGCTTATTGAGAAACTGGGACCTCTGCTTCTTTTTCAGGATATCCCTTCCACCAAGCAAAGAAAGTGCATGGAAAATGCACAAATCGTTTCAACAAACAGGCTTCATGCTGGTGGCAGGCAATTACTCAATTGTGGCACAATTTATTGCTACTAATAAGGCAGAGTTTTTCCAGTCTATCAGAGTGCACAGTCAGCACTGCTGGCTTAGAAACTAGGTCACCTGCTCACACAAACCTTTAACGGTGAAGTGTGTCATTTTTGAGCTGCTAATATCATGAAACAGAATTGCAACAATAATGACTGTTTTCAAACAAGTATTGTATACATGTATAGAGTCAATGTTGCTGTGTCAGGCTGGTGGGAAAATGTTTGGAAAGCAGCACAGTGCCACAGTTTACCCTTTTCGGAGACATCAACCTACAAATTGCCTACATCACATCAACAAGTTTGAATGAATCTTGTTATTTTTTGCTATTTTTTTATATTAGTGTAATTTAATGTCCCTTTAACAAACACTGATATAAATATGAATAATTGCACCCTGTATTCTGAGGTAACAATAATTAACATCCTTTATATATAAAAGTGCTTTCCATTTGCAGAAACAGCAGATATGTATAAGTATCAGCCATTGGCCATTTACAAAGTAAACCAATGACTTTCAACTGAACATAAGGGTGGTAAAGCAAAATATTTAGAAACACTGTTTGGAGGACAAACTACCCTGAATATATAAACTGCTGTTAACAAGGCTATAAAGCTAATTTAAGAATTGAGGGACACAATCAGTATATGGCAGCAATGTGAAATGACTTCCTTAAGGACATTAATTATGTCTACATACACTAAATAGTGTACTCTACATGTTGAGAAAAAGAGTAAGCAGAAGGACGACGGTTTAAGGACATAATTTGTAATGTTATCACAACAGAGTTCAGTTCATGGTATAGAACTTCAAACGATGACTAATGAATAATATTAAAGTTTATTTTGAATGTACACAGATCCACAGAAAACATGGATTTTCAGGTTTACTGATGGTCAGTAGATTAATGGTACGTGTTTTGAATTGTGTCCATCACTTGATTAATTACTTCAATATTTAAACCATATTACAAAACAAAAATACAATTGTATTTTTCTGCTTCTTTGTTTAGACGTTTAGATCAAATCAAATCAATTTACAACATTCATTACATTTATTTAGAAGCTTTTGTTTTGTTGGGTTTGATAAATAATTTTTCTGAAAGGTTATATTTAACTTTCAGAAATGGCATCTTGCATTATTCGAGTCATACCTGTATGTTTTGTGATAGCTCTGTGTCTGGGCTCTTGGTGTAAAAGATTAGATTTTGTAGGGTGAGTAGTGCTTGCCCGTGCAAAACTCCAAATCAAAAATCTATATCAGTTTTGTAATTCAGATGCCGCCTCAATGCCGTACCGCATGTCTTGCTGCAGATTTTCTGTTCAGCTTGATAAATCTACCATTGCCAAATTCAATATTTACTGAAATCAAATCTTACTGGAGTATAATGCATTGCTAGCACATGCAATCTATATTGTTTATCGAACTCAAGTGTTGTCATCTATTAAATATTTCCATACAGCTAAAAATGACCAGACTGAAAGCATTTACATTTGTATGTACATATGTTATGCGTACAAAAATAAATCACAGCTCCATTTGAGAAGTCAACACTGAGATTTGAGTCATATAAGAACTCACAACTGATATTTGTCTCTCTGCACTGTTGGTTCACCAGCTAGGCTGGGTTCATCTGGAGAACTTTGAAATCAGAGCTGAGTAATTTGAAGAAGTCAGTTGTGCTGACCTTCTGTGTGTTTCCTGTCAGACGCAGAAATAATTACTCTAGTTAATGAAGACAGGTGCAGATGAATTGTGCACATATGCAGACTTCAAAATGTGGCCCAATCTGGTGATTAGTGGTTTGTTACCAATAGTGGAAGCTATCCGACTTAAACATGTCAGTCATACTTTCTTTAAAAAAACAAAAAGCAATATCTCTACAAAACAAAAAAGTATAAAAAAAACCTTGAGACTTTAGCAATCTATTCTGTGAATATGTTACTAATAACTACTCTAAGAAAATACTAAAAGTCCTTTCACTTTGATTTAATGAGTAACAGAATGAGTACGTCTTAAGCAATTGCCAGTCTTTAAGAAAAGCCAGTTCCTTTGAAAATAAAGATCTCTGCATATTTGAATATTAATGGAAGTTTCCTGAGAACGGCAGGCATGTGACATAAACTTGTATTAAATCCATCTTTTTAACCTGCTTTGCTGGGGAGATAAACAATGATGTGAGTTCACATAGCAGCTGTTTTGTACCTCTGGGCCAGACTGACAGAAAAGAAGAACTTTAGAAAAAGTTGTCCATCTCAGAGCTAAGTCTGCAAAGGGGGAAGGTAGTGGTGCTGGGGGAGGTGTATATGAGGACAACCGCAGCAATCTGAGTATTCATACATTCATGCTCTACACTCCTGCATCAGTGTAAAGATATGTAATCAATTTACTTCATACCCAAAGGTCTATAATTCATAGGGAGAGATATTGGTTACAGTTTCTATTCATCTTAATAGCAGCCCAGCTCAGTTCTGGACACATTTCTGAGCCAATCATCTGAGCTGTAAATGGCTGATGGCCCCATAAGAATGCCTGCCAAACACACAAGCCCATTACCTATCTTCTTCTGTGATGTCAAAGGAAGCATGTTGGAAAAAAAGGCATAAAACCCTCTAAAAAAACATTATTAAAATATGAATATTGGAAATATTTGAGATACATGTTGCTTATGGGCCATTAATAGCTATTGATAAAGCAAACTATGACCTGACTGTAAATATTCTTGTGATGTATTGTCAGGATGTGAACTCACATTGCATTTACAGCACAGGTGATTGTGGTTTACGTCCAGAGGTTCATATATTAATGCTGCAACTTCCTATGAGATTAATTGTAATGTTGGAACAGTTGCTTTTAAATGTACTAACCTGGGACTTTGTGGAGGGTGCTCACAAAAACCAAAATCTCAGATGCCTTCTGAACATCTCAGGTTACGTATGTAACCCTGGTTCCCTGAAGGGAACGAGACTCTGCGTTGAAACGCTATGGGACGCCTCCATACGCCTCCAGCGTTTATAGGCTCTGAATCACATAGGCTCTGAATCACAGTGAAAGAAGCGAGCGCCGGCAGGGAGACCGGAAGTATGGCTAGAGACGCAGCGTCTCGTTCCCTTCAGGGAACCAGGGTTACATACGAAACCTGAGACGTTCCCTTTCAGGAACTCGAGCTACGTCAAAACGCTATGGGAACGAGATGCCCACTATCCCATACTGAGGGAATCCCCTGCCCTCTGTGTAAGATTGCACAAACTAAGGCAAAAGGACAGAAGAGCCAAGAGTGGCTCGAATATCTAGACCATAATGCCTCACAAAAGTCAAAGGTGTGGACCATCCCGCAGCGTCACAGATGTCCTGAAGTGGGACACCTGCATAAAAGGCCTTAGAGGTCCCCATACCCTGGGTAGAGTGAGCCTTGGTCCCCTTAGGTGGGGGATACCAGAGGACTCATATGAGATGCGAATCGCATCAGAAATCCAACAGCTTAACGTCTGTTTAGTAGCAGGGAGACCATGCTTAGGGTTCCCAAAGCAAACAAAAAGTTGATAAGTCTTCCTCCACAGGCAGTTCTGTGGACATAAGTGTCCAGTGCTCGCATTGGAATGACATTGGAAGCGGCTGCCATGAGGCCTAGCAAGCGTTGAAACTGCTTTACAGTGTACTGCTTTACATCGTTATCGAATCCCAAATTACACCCAGATAAGTTGTTCTCTGTGCTGGAGAAGCACACTTTTCCCGATGTTCAGTCTGAACCCCAACTGCTTTATATGATGCAGAACGACATTCCGATGCCGAACTGCAA